>JAZGTJ010000410.1:50417-118322 GCA_036877575.1 Botia almorhae | reverse complement strand
CAACATTAGACATCGTACGATGCCAAATTGGTCGACATCGCCCAACCCTAGTCCACACTATTAAAGCAAAATATCTATCACTCCTAGTGGTTGACTGTGGTATCGGTAATGGGAGCCTGAATCAAATGCCTTGAGTTTTGTAATGAAATGGAAAAAGTATAAACATAATGTTAAGCCAAAATTAGATTTTTATTTGATTTTCTTCTTGGGGGTCCGGCCCCCAAGGAGACTGTCTGGTAAAACTCTGGCCCTCTGACAAATATAGTTGATGACCCCTGTTTTAAGCGATCAATGTCATGCGCCACAGAGATGGGCCCTCGAGTTAGTAACTTGGACTTGAGTTGCACACAAGTCGCCTTGTAAAAGACTTCTAAAAGATCTAAAAGAGAAAGCATTCTTGCCACTTCATAAAACCAAAAAGCGCATCCATCCATCATTATAGTAATCCATACAACTGAATGAATGAATAATATAGATTGTCTTTAGCGATCAATACTGCACATTTTAAAAGAGTAATCAGGTTCTTAGCATGAATGACATTTATTAATCAATTGTTCTAGTAAGAAGGAGTGTAATAATGCCATTTAAGAAATGGCTTTTAATAAATGAAAGTACATTTGTATTTGGCATATAGATCAGATACAGTATGTGTCCGTACAAATATCAAAAATTAAAGAAGTTTTAACTTTCTCTTCATATACTAACAAACATTGTGCTATAGCTCCCTCAAGTGTGCTACAACCACCTGTCACAACATCAAAAACATATTACACAGAACTATAAGAATCCACAATGTTTACCTTTTGCAATTTGTATTGATGCAACATCAAAGATGAATGTATTGCCTCCAGCAGTTCTTTTTTGCTGTTTTGGGAAACACTTCCATTACTAATCCAAACCCTAACCATGACGTACCCTAAAATCACCCTAAAATCGGTCCAAAACGTATATGCTTTCAAACCAAATTGCTATTGCTAGACTCTCCAAAATGGCCTACCACACATATAAGTTCTTAATAAGACGTTTAAATATATTTATTTTGATATTACAGAGAAAAATCTATATGAATGTGTATGTCTTAACTAGTTTGCAAAATATGGTTAAGTTAACATTATAGTAACATTAGCACTTTACTTTTTAGTATTCTCTACATCATATTTTTATTATATTTTGTGCTAGTATTTGCGTTAACAATTCCAGCATGACGTTATTATTATATTAAAATCCGACCTTTTTTCCATGTCATTAATTTTACATTAACCTCCACCCATCCATCCACTAGGTGACACACTTTAATTACAAGCTGCAGTGCAGTTGTATCTTCGGCCTGTCCCTACAGGGGCGACACTGAGTTTCTGAGAGACTGGCAATAGGTCTAAAAGCTGTTAAAATTTTAAAAACAAACCTTATTTTGTGGGAAATGCACATAAACATCTTGAAATATAATACTTCCTAACACTTGCCATTGTCCTACCATTAAATATTAAATATTGTAAATTAGACCTTTTTCTAAAAAAACATTTTTTAAATAAACCTAATTTAATTGTTTTATTAAATCAATTCTTTAAATTAGGTTACTTTTACATACAAGGATATAAAATATTGAAGTTATGTGAAAAAAGGGAGGTTTATTATTTGCCATGTTAATGCGCTGTGATAATAATAACTGATAAAAATCATCTTGGCAATTATCCACATACTACTGTAGAATCAATGTCAAAAGTACATGTACACAGTATGTGGCCCTGAATTGTGCATATTCTGGGCCGCCACTCTGTCTCCCTTTCCTTGTCACTATGGAGATTCCTATAACTTACACTAGTGCCATGTATACAATGGGCACACTGACATTGAGTTTGATCAGACTTCTGACCCTAAACAGCAGGGAACTGAATCATAGGCCCCGATTTTATTGCAGTCTCACTAGGCATAAACTTGATCGCTAAGTTTAGCATTGCATATATCCAACTTGACAATTATATTAACAATAAAAATAGATTAATGTAAAGATTGTTGTAACATGCAACCATCAAGCGTGTTTTAACATGATGGTCCTTAAAGGGTCGGCAGAAATGTAAGTTAGTAGTGAGTACAATGCTACAATGCTAGTGTAATATAGACTTGTGAGTGCAATGCTTTTTCACAACTGTAAACTGTATAGATGACTTATATGAAGTGTGTGACATTCTTGTGAACATTTGGGCATCCAGCTCAAGGTTGACCTACCATCCTCGTGGACTTGTCACTTTGTCTGTCACTATCCAGTCGCCAAGGCTCCCTGCTTGTCCGAGACCCGACGGCGACAGGGAGTACCTTATCACCGTGGTAACATGTCTGCGATTTGGCTCCTTCCCACCCCCTAAAACAAAAATACCCGCCCTTTCCAAATGGCAAGATCATCAGAAAATTAATTGCCATTGTCTCATTTCACATTCGTTAGACATTATCTGAGAGCTGTCAAACAAGGCTGGAGCTTCCCAATTTTTTACTGGGACACCTCTACACTGACATGATGTCGGTTGCGTTACATAAAATGCATAAGGTTGCCACCTTAATCAGCAGACAGGAAAAAGCTCAATGAAATATTATCAATGTCACTGGGCTTCATAATGCAATAATCACAATTGAAGAACTTGTTTTTGCCTTATAGCTATGCCAGCAATAAAAATGATATTTGATATTTTTCAAATATATTTTTCACTTTGACTCAAAAAAAGGAAAACAAAATGTTCAGAACGTTTTTGACTACTCTAAACCCTCTTAAAAGCAAATGCTGGAACACGGCAAAATGTTTACACTACAAAAAACTATGAGTGGCGATTTATAAAATGTCATCATATCAGGCCAATGCATCATTTATTGTCAAGAATGGATTACATTCTACATGGCAACACTTTGGCTGTAAACATATATGAAGGCAGTAAATGACAGCACCTCTCTGCGCCACAGCTAGAGGTCCCACCCCAGCGGGCGAGGTCCAGGGTGGTGCTGCTGGGTATTTTTAATTAAATCAGCCTACAATGAGGAAGATGGAAGTGGAGGGAAGAGGAGGGGTTAGTGAGGGGGATCTGACCATCTCCAGGGTAAACACAGTGTGGGAAGAGAATGTGCACCTCCTTGCTGTGTCTTGTCTTTGTGTGTCTCCGCTTCTTATATACTGTGGGAATTCCCAAGGAATGAGAGGTGAGGGACACACTTGTTTTCAATCAAAACTCTGATGCCCGCCGTTAGATATGATTGCTGATATGACAATAATTATTCCCAGCGGATAATTCTGGAGTCAAATTTAACAACAGAACTGAGCAGATTACGTATCTGATGCACGGCATATATGTGTCATGCTAATTATTCTATTTGCGTTGAGTATATCAACAAGAAATTAGTGGCACAGCTATATTAAGATATTTTTCTTGTGTGACCAGGGATATAAAATAGTGAGAGAATTGAAATGAGTAAAATCATCATTTGCTTGTTTATCATCACAGTATCAATGTCCAGCTTTTAAAATTGTATAGACTGAATAATTATCTAATATCACCAAAATGTTTGTTTCAGTATGTGAGGGATACAGTCAGTCAATATAGAAAAACAAATTTTGAAGCAGAGGGGTCGTGAATTGTTCTAAATGGGTTGATTTAGCAATAATGACCACCTAACTGTATATCACACAGATTCTATACAGAGTAAATATGTACATGAATAATAAATATCGATTTGAGTTCTAACTACCTTTATAAGGTAAAGCCGTCAATGTGATACACGAAACTGGTGCAGTGTAGGAAACTGGTTGCTAGGGACAACAGTGAAAAAACTGTTTAGCGATCATTATTTTAAAAAATGACACAATTGACCAATTAGAATCAAATACTCCAAAAAGCCTTGGTAATAACCTTGCATATTTCCCATAAATTATAAAAACTGCTACATGCACCAAAAGCATTTGGACAGATAATGACCACATTCAAAGCAACAAGGCTATTACTCCCATTATTTCCCACTAGAGAGGCTTGTGATGGTTGGATTGGGACTGTGAAGTAGGGAACACACCCCTGCTGGTTTGGACTGGTGGGGTCAGTCTGAGCTGGGACGGGCCCAGTGGGGAGGTGGTGACAGTCACAGTGGAGGAGGACTAAGAAAGAAGGGCCCCACCATAGGAGTCGATGTCTGACATGACCCTTCCCAGCGTGGCCTCTGCAAAGTCTCAGGAGGCCATCATCATCTTCAGGGTTTGGACCAGTTGTCATGATTCTCTGTCTCTTTGTTCATCCACTTTGTTAGTGGACCTCATTCAAACAGACTTAAATACTTGGAGATATGATTCTGAAGTCGTTTTGAGTTTAGTGGGGAAAAAAGCTCATTTTGTCAGCATTGAACCCCTGGACCAAGATCACCATACTCCTTTGTAATGATCATTAAAACAATGTAATCACCAGTTTTAATCCTTCAAAATTTAATTTGTACCACTGCTGAGAATTACTTGTTACAATTTATCTTTGAAGTCAAAATGTCCATTATATTACTATGGATTTTGTCACAACGCCACCCACAGCTTCATATTGAATAAGAAAAACTAGGACTTGATTTTATCCATTGAGAATTGATGACTAAATCATGAAAACTAGTGTTATATATAGTTAGTGTTATATATACTGTATATAGATTGAATATGAGTGTTTAAGGCCCAAATCGATACAGTATGTGGCCATTGGTTAGCATTATCCAATAGTCTGAATGGCCTAAGTGATGTCAGTGGAAAAGTTACAGAGAAATATGAACCAAAAATAAATGTTCACAGTAAGATCAGAAACAGTAAGATCAGGAACATGCATTTAGAGGGTAAACTTAGATTTCATGTAAGCGTTATACAACTTTAAAGCCACTTATCATCATTAAACAAATGTGTTAAATAAATAATCCTAACGGTCCTCTGTGTGTCTATGTATCAAAGCTTTGTGAGGTTTCCATTGTTCTGAGGTGTGATATTCTGTCCTACCCACAAACCTGGGAAAGGAAGTAGTCCAGACCCACCTTGCTCAAAAAAACATTGATGGACATGACAGCTCTTGTGTAACCTAACCTTAACCCCACCCCCTTTACCTGCCTCCCATTAACCTTTCTCTCTGTCAGTGATCTGGTCAATGTAAGTAACCTTAAACTGTTCTGTGATACTCCATGAGCATGTCTTCCTGCTTCACGTTCCTTCAATGTTTATTCCCTTTCTTCCTCACCATCTTCCTTCTGACCTTCTCCCTCCCTCCCTCTCTCCATACCTTTCTGTCTTACTCTGCCTATCTACCTAGACCAGAGGGCTGTCTGGGCTGCTCCCACAAAGCCTCCACTGTGTCATGGGCAGCCACTCTCCCTGCGTCCCCATCAGCCTACTGTGGGAGTACCAGAGCGTGAATCAAAAAGGAGGAGCCACTTATCTCCAGCCTGCACCCCACACCCCCCACCTTACCTCCCCCTGCCTCTCAGGCACAAAGGCTGTGCCTCTTAACAGCGCACAATGATGCTGATCTAAAAGGTTACTTTGCCCTCCACCCCCACCTCCCCTCCGGTCGCTGGCCCCTTCAAGCAGCATGCATGAAAGGAAAGTCTAATGGCCGCTTGTTAGCCACTCCAGTGGCTGCACTGATCCGGCTTATCTGACCCATCGGTTGTACTTGAGATGTCTGCGTGAATGTTGCTAAGATTCAGGCCAGGGTCATGTTTTCATTCGCCCAATCGGCCCCCGGTCTGATAAGACAATTTGTCAGAGTAATCAGAGATGGGGGCTTAAACCATTAAAGTTCACTGTGAGATGAAGGAAACGTTGGACAGGAGAGGTATCACCTCGTATCATTCACTCACTCTTCTCTCTGTCTTTATAGAGCGCTCTGCTATTCAGTCCTGCATTGTGAGTAGCCGCTTTGGGTCATGGAGTTCATAGGTTATTTGGGCTTTTCAGATGTTGGTTCTGATTTGTATTAACCCTCTTTTTCTGTTTTCTGATAGTTCTGTTTAATAGTTTAAAAAACACAGTTTTCTATGTTTCTATATTATCTGATAAGTACTTATATACTTGATACTTATTTACCAAATTACATACCAAAATTAAACTTTATAACACTTCAGTAAATGGGATACATGTGCTAGACTTTTACATTATCTTATTGGTGTAGACTGTAGAGATATGCTCCTCTTAATTGTTTACTTTGATTTATTTAATTGTATTGTTAAACAATGTTTTATGCAAGGTTCAAATTTACCTCTGCCAAAACAATGGTTTACTTTTGAAATATCACTATTTTTACACATCACACTTGAAAAAAGTAAGTCAACAGAACATGAGGGTTAAAATATGTTGTATTAATGATAGAAGCAAAGAAAAATACCCAGTTATATTTTTTGCCGTTCTTCCACATTTTCTCAAGACGAAATATCCACAATGGATTGAAAATGATGTTAAACGTTTTCATTTGAAATATTCTTCATAAAGCTTGCAGATGTCTTCAGGAGGTTTGGTTCCTTCATGTCTCTCTCTCTCACCTCCTCTCTGATCAGTATGCCTCCCCTGTGGTCACTTCTCTACTCTGGCCCTTAATTCAATCCTGCCAAGTCCCCATAGTCACAGTGGACTCTTGAATTTTCTCTTTATACCTATGGAGTGCGCGCTTAATCGCCAGTTATTGCTCACGATCGAATTTGTGGAGAGAGGGCAGGTCTTTAGTGATGTGATTTCGGGCAACCTAACCCAATCTGCCTCCAAAGCTTTTCTTTTACCCTCTCTCTTTCATCTTGCCATGAAGCGATGGCATTTTAATTTTCATTCTCGTATTACACTTTATTTATTTAGCTGGCTGTTTTTCCTCGCCTTCCGCACAGATACAGGTTGGTATTGATCACTGCAAATAACATTATTTTTCTCAAAGGAATTGAACAGAGTGTGTTTTCTTTTAAGATTCTTTTATGGTAGACACGTCTCTGGTTAATCTGGACTGTGGCAAAGAAAAGACAAGCTGGTAATAACTGTTTATGAATGTGAAAAGGCTTCAATATTTGATATTGACTGTGTGCAATGTTATTTCTTGAGTGGTTGTGCTGTACAATAATTTTAAAAGGAGAAGTAGAATTTGTCTCATATGTTCTGTGTGAAAACTACATTTCACAAGTTGTTTATATTTATTAAATAACACAAACACACACACAAAACATTTTTACACAAAAGGAAAGAAATGGTACCTGAGACACACAACTGAGTTGGTATTTGTTTAAAATGCAAGCTCTATAAATATTAATGCTTGTTTACCAAAAAGTACCTTAAAAGTATCTTAAAAGTACCTTGAATCGCATAATTTAATTATAAGATTAAACTTAAATGTTTTTTAAGCATTAAATGATTTACGCATGCATTGTGGTTTTCGTACATTGTTACATACATACATTGTTACCTATTCTTGTTGGTTATATAGACAAATGCATATTATATTTTTGCAGGTTTATTGATAAGGAACTTTACATGCTTATATTACCTTATATTACCTTTAAAGGTGATATATTTCCTCATTTAAGTGCAGGTTGAAGGTATAGATCATCTGTATAATAATAAAAGCCATATGACAGAAGGTTAGTGACTGACAGCCTCGGTTACCATTCGCTTTCATTGCATGGATAAAAGAGACACATCAACTCTCTCTCCTCTTGCGTTCTACAAAAAGCAGTCATACACGTTTGGAATGATGCAGGGGTACGTAAATGAGTTTTAATTTCTGGGGTGAGCTTTCCCTTTCAATACTTTTTCCCATGCCATTCACATGACTGACTCGATATTACATAAACAGTGATTGATCAGAGCTTCCTTCAACCTCATTCCCGTGCATAAAAGTCTGGCATATAGCCTGTGGGATCTGGGAGGAGAGACGGGGTAGAGACAGCATTAACAAGCTTAATGAAACATGTCAGTGTGTTATTTTCCGCCTCCTGCCTTAGTCACAGCGAGTCAAAGACCCCCCGCCAGGAAAGCCCTTTGTTAGAATGCCAGATTAGCTTTAAGTCCCAGGAGTTCTGCTCCTCTTTATCTTCATTCGTCACTGTCAACAACGAAAGGGTTTTCACACACAAGACACGCACAAATACATTTATCTCCTGACCTTGTTGACACGTCTCTGTGCTGGCATAAGATATTCTCATATGTGTGTGTATATATATATATATATGTAGGTGGATGTCAAAGAGCACCATTGGTGAGAGCGGCGATGAGGGACGATTCCATGTGTGTTCTGTCAGGTGGTCAGTAGGCTGTGGTTCTGGGGCATCACCTCTCTGTCCGTGGCTCTGTAGACAGGAATGGAGGGGGCTATAACCCATGGGGTCAGAGTTCCCGACAGAGGTTTTCACACTGTGGGTAAAGGCAGTAATTAACTAGCTGATTGACAGGGGTATGATGGAGAATACGCTGCCACACCGCTGCCAAACACAACAGGACAGACAGACTGTCAGGGAGTTATCATTTTCAGTGTGCAAAAGAGCAATTTTGACCAATGATGTATCTGCACTCTTTCTCTTTTCATGTTAGAGTAGCCATGTTTAAATGGATGGCACATTCCATTTATACTTTAAAATTAAGATGCAACATTGTTGCATTGTGACTGTAACAGCACACTCAGGGATTTAAAATGGTCAGAATATTATAAGAAAAAATTCTTACACCTTTGCTTATATCATCTGTCATTTAAAAATTTCCCTTTCTGTCCCTGCGTCTGATTGTCATTTTCAGCTTGAATATTATTTACATAGTGTTTAATAAATGTTATTTTTTAGATCCATTTCTGTATGATCTTGATGGTGATGTTATAAATTGTCTGAAAAAGTATCCTGCAAAAAAATAATACACTCTTTTATTGTTAGATCTAGTCCTCAAAGTTTTGAGCACATGCTGTCTGTTGTAACACTCAGACAGAGCCTGTCCATCACCTTTACATTTAAAAACGGAGGGATGGTTCGTCTGCCTCTGTCCGAGAGTTAACACAGCTCTTTAATAGTTAACATGTTCACCTTTGAAGAATACGCTTAAGAGGAGAAAATCAGAGGAATTAAATGGTGTGTCTCCTTTTGCTTCTGAGGGGACATTTTCTTCTGTGGCACAAAAGCACGAGGATCACGTTGCAGCCCTGCATTCAGTGGGCCACTTTGTTTTCAAATGGTTTTGTTAGTTGTGACACTGCAGACATCCAACACCTTCCAAAAATCTGAACTGCAAAAGGCTCTTGTCCTCCGGCGGGTAACCCAGAAACAGACCCGGGGGGCAAAGATCTGTGCTGGGCTGTGTCACAGCAAAAAGCTTCCCCCAGGTGATCTTCATTCCCTTTTCTGTCCCTAGGAGTTCTTAGGCTTAACACAGCTGCAGCGCTTAACACCTTCGTCTGATGTGAGGAACATTCACCCTTGAACAATCTGACATGTGAGTTACTTGGTGTTTCACATGTCACACTCACTACTCGACCTCTGACCCCTGTGTATACAAGTTGCATGTGTTTCCTATGAGGTTCCACTGATAACATAAAAGATTTATCAAAGGAATAGTCTGGATTATAGGGTGTGCTTTTTGGTAATTGCATTGTTGAGATGTCCATACAGGATGTCCAAAACCTCTCATGATCACAGAAGGTTTCCAATGGGATCTTATTGGAAAGGTGGGCAAGGGAAGGTATTTGTCCAGACAGACTAACAGATGGATAGACAGACAGAGACTTTAGTGTGGGCCATTAAACCAAGCAACAGAAAGACTATCCACTGCATTAACCTTCTCTGGTCCTGCCAGAACTCTTTCTGCACTCTTCTTTCAGCAGGACCCAAGGGGGGGTAACTCTGAGCCCAGCCCATTCTCCTGAAGAACTTTGATTTCCTATTAGGTTCCTGCAGTGGAGGGGGGGACCCTCTCGTTTCACGTTTGACGGCAGGCTCTGCATAGGACAATGGTTTGCCCCGGCCTGGATACAGGGCCTTTTGTTAGCCGTGCCATTTTGTTTTTGCCCCCGTCTCCCTGGCAGGGCAGAGGCTTTACATCTCATGCTCTTCCCCAAAGTACACACTTTTAGATTGGGGGTGGGGGCTATACTGATTGCCTGTACATCAAAAATGTCTGTACATTGTGATTACAACATGGTGGCCTGCTTAATGTAAAATAAAACTGCTTTTAATAGACTACTAATAAGCCTGTTATTGTACAATAATTCACATTTTTACAGTAATAGATAATACAGTAATTTTTTACATATTAATAGTATTTATTAAGGGAGATAGTATGAGATTTTTAACAGTAGTGTTAAAAACTTTTGTGGCTGCAAGAAATAATATTCCGTTGGCTTATGTGACGTTTTCACAATGCATCATGTAATATATTCAAGTAAGACTAATAATATGCATGAAATAAATGAGTGATGTATTCATTTTGAGTAAGACTTTTTACTACTTGTCAAATTATTTGTGGTCAGAATTAAGAAAATTTGTTAATTTCTACAGCAACATCTTTAGACATCTTTAGGATATCTCTTGCAGAGGTGACACTGGTTGGGATTGAAGAAGAGAGAGAGAGAGAGAGAGAGAGAGAGAGACTGACTGACAGGTGCAGTGAAGCAGCACTGATCAGCGAGGGGGGAAGACCCCTCAGGAGAAGAGCAAAGGGACGTTGGCCTAATCTGCAGGGAGGGAAGATGAGCAGTTTGATGAGCAACACTGAGACATTTTCCCATGCTTACCTGAACAAATAACTCTGTGATAAACAGAGATCTACATTACACTGTACCCTCAGTTTCATTTCTCCAGTATTCAGTATTCTGTAAAACATAAAATATTATGATGCACGTAACGTATAACGAAGAAATTAGATATTTTTGATAAATGAAATGCTAATGTTAATTGGAAGAACATGTTTTAATGTACACTTATAAATATAGAAATGAAACATATTTCAGTTGTTAAACATACCCCCAATTATTATTATTTGATTCAAAACATTCAACCACAGACCAAAGAAAAGCATGCAGGTGTGTAGCAACCTGTAATGATGTACTTTACCTTTATATTACTATATAAGCTAAATATATGGTAACTTGGGTTAAAACTTGGTTTTGCTATATAGTGTATGGTGGGATGTTTTGGGATATTACTTACTAAAAAGCCTGGTTGCTGGTTAACTAATTACTCAGCTCCTTTTGTGTCCTGAGTGAACCTTGGGTGTGTTAGGGTAAACAGGAAATTGTTCTAAATGTTGGGTACACACTACTTAGAAAGGGATGATACATGCGTAGAACACCCTTCAGGCACTGACAGACTCCCCTCCATTTCCATGTCTTAGACTGAATATACCAGTGTTTTTACTTTAATAAGTCAAGCTGCAAACTATACATTATAAACAATGTACATGTTCAACCATTGAAAGCAGTGATTGTCAATGGAGGTCCGACGCCTTTTAAATGTTCATGTTGTGTAGACAGTGACCTCCTTTAACCCTGTCTGTGTTGACTCATCAGTGAATCAGAGATCTCATTTTCTCCACAAGACAAAACTTCAGAGACAAAGTTAGTAAGCTCAATAGGCATGACTCAGTGAATATCCAATGCATCTATCTCTCTGTCTGTCTGTCTCTATCTATCTATCTATCTATCTATCTGTCTGTCTGTCTGTCTGCGTTTGTCCATCCATCCTCTCTCTCAAGTGTCTGTCTGTCCAGCTCACCTTATCAGATTATTACAAACATAATCAGTCTACTCTCTACATGCCCTGCATGACACTGTTCGATCTGCAGAGCTGCTTTCCACAACTCTTCATTGTCAGAGGCTCTTCTCCCAATGCTGAATAGATGAATGGAAATAGGCAGAAAAAAAGAAAAAGGGGTCGGACATGTATCCCTAATTGGGAGTGGGAGGGAGAAAAGGTGGGCGGGGGGCACAGTTGTCTCTGCGTACAGCTGAAAGTGATATCCTTGTCTCCCCCAGCTTGCCCCACTCCCCTCTGCTCCACCCACAGGATACCTGAGAGTGAGGGTCTCAGGGGAACTGGTCTAGGGGAGGCTTTCAGCGGCCATGAAAGGAGAGTGGAATTAAACACAAGAAAACTCCTGACAATATACAGTATCCCTCCCTAGAGCACGACTCACAGCTGAAACATTATCTGTTCAGCCACTGTACAATGGGGGCAAGAGTCTTTTAATAGATGCGTGGCCTTCACAGGTGAGTGGGTGGGACAGCCAGCGCTCTCCAAGCCTTAGAGTTAAATGAGTTCAGGGCATTGATAAGGATAAGAGGGACAAGAGCGGTCCTGGTACATGAGACAGAAAAAATTACATATGTCGTGGGCATTGAATATTGTTGTTATTCAGCTTATGATCATTTTAATCATTTTGATCTTTACTCACACATTCCATGAGCTTTGGTGCATAACTGAGAACAATAAAAAGTTACAAAACTGACAACATCGGACACGACCTACTATAGGTGATACGAAACATGTACATAATAAAGCGTGTTAATTATAGACATCTGAGCTTTCAATGCAAAAAATCACATTACAGGTTTGCTACATGATACAAGATTGTTAGCTGTCATATTTATTGCAGAACAGTACGACGACTTATTAGAAATCAAGCAAAAGAAACCACTGAGTGTATATAAGAGTCTTTAAGTGGATGGTGTGGGTGGGCAGTCAGTCTCCCCCACTCCTCTTGTGATCTACACAAGTCAAACCATTTATCTCCCGTTTTAAAGAAAGAATCACCCTCATGTTCTGAGGTGTGACTCCATAAGGGCCTCCAGTACTACGAGAGCCAAATTTTTGACCTCTACCTTTCACAGCCACAGCCTCTTGTTCTGCGGAATGGGAGCAGCACGCTGGCCGTAATCCAACCCAAGAGGAAGTGGACAAAAACAGAATAAATGCCCCTACAGTTTAGGTGTTTCCTATACATATGCACACACATCCATATCCCCACAATGAATGTAACCGATGCCCAAAGGCTATTGAAAAGCAATATAATTGGCCTCGCCATTGTGCATCTCTGAATGGGATGGTTACCCAAGAAGCCTCATGTTGGTGTGGGTATGTTCACTTTGAACATTTTGCAGACACAAAAGAGCAGCCACGGGAGGAGACAAGATGTGAAGATCCACCACAGCTCTTTCAGTGGTTGTATGCGGTGTGCTGAAAGATGCCAGATTGAAGCGGACTAGAGCAGAAACACTGACACTGACAAATGGTTGATTATTGGCACTGATATCAATGATTGACTAACATAAACTTACGTAAGGATCTTATTGCTTCAGTGTTATTAGCTGTATGTTTCTTACAGTGTGTGCGTATTCATGCATATTGATAAAAACAAACACACACACACACACACACACATGCACATGTATATCTGTATATATCTTTATATGTAATACAATTTTCAAACTGTTTGAATAACTATTCAAGTAAAAATGGTCTTTTGCAAGCTGAGATTGTTGATGGATAACTATCTTTGATTTCACAAGAATAATCATGACTATCTGGGTTACATTGATATGCATCATCAGAGACTGCAGACTAGCGTTCACATGAGGCCTATGCATTATTCATACCTCTTATTTAGCAGCTCATGTGACTTTTCTATTATTTTCTTTCCTTGCTTAGATAACAATCTTTTTCAAAAAGGCCACAAAGCTTTTTTCAACCTTGTAGTTGTGCTACACGCACAGGCGTATGTGTAACTGTCAACAAAAGCTACTAGTACCTGATTAATATTTTATAGCATACACATTAAACATGAGTAACCACTACCGGCCACTATAACGTGGAGAATTATTTTCTCTGTGTGCAAGAGCACGAATTTAAGGAAATCACCTGAGCCAAAACACAGAATCTTTTCTCTGATTCACATTCATTTTGAGCACTTGCCTGAAACGTGTTCTTTTTTGGAATGCCTCATACACCTCACCCCCACATGCCCTCGCTTTTTTTCTGTCTTGCTCTATGCTTGTTGCTACAGTCTCGAAGCAGATGGAGACTACGGCCCAGTTTTAGCTTTTGTTCCATCGTCCCCAGAGAGTCCGAGCCCTTTTCCTGGCCCCGCCTACTCTCTTATCTTCAATGAAGTTCAGAGACCTCACTTTTCAAGTAAGCATAAGAATGAGTGTTGTACAGTTTTACATTGTTTAATTCTGTTTTCAACACGTTACCTTTGCAGCAAGCACACATGATGTCCAGAAATATGTAGGTGTACCTCTACATTGTGAAGGCTCTTCATGGCCTGTCAATCATTTTCAAAATGGTGGAGAAGCTGAACATAGCAAAGCAATGAATTCCACAACACCCCCCCATCCCACAAACAAACACAGAGTTGTTGGGAATTGAAATGTTTGGAAATTCAATTCCTAATTATCTAGGAATCTCCTAATCTTTATTCAAAGAAGGGCAGCGCAGAAGTCACTTTCCTTTCTTCCTCCTCAGTTTTTGGTTGTTGTCAAACAAAACAGTACATTTTGCATGCACACATTCAGATTACAAAGTAAAGTGTATAAAGTTTATTTTTAATTGTTATTGAATACATTGATGGTCACTGTAAATCTGTTTACATGTAGGCAACATGATATCACCTATGTGCACGAGCCTCTCAAGTTGTATGCTGGTGCGCATTGTGTAAGAAGGGGTGGGGGTATTTGTTTATGTTTTTCCTCAACACTCTACGTCAATATTTAATGAGATGTGAAACCTTAACTGAGTCAGTCTCCCAGCTGTTATCAGGAATAAGCCACTAGTAAAGCGATAGACGTTAATGCCACCGGTTGATCTCCACTCTCCTCTGATAGGGTGTATAAGGGCAAGCGGGGGTCAAATGACAATTACACACTGTATGCTACATGTAGCAAGTCGAGAAAATTGAAATTTAAGTAATTTTCAAAAAATACAGAGATAAACAACAAAAAGATGTCTTTCTGTAATTTAGGGGGGAAATTATTACCAAAATAGATGACAATATTTAATCAAAATGCAATCATTCTGTATTTTTTAAATATTTGAATTTTAATTGCTGCATTTTAGTTTAGTTTAGAGAGAGAGAGAAAATAATTGAGATATCAAGGGACGGAATAAATATTAATAATACATTATATTTTATTTAATCGGAGGGAATAAGGTCGGGAGATTCAACTGAGACGTTTTATGTTTAACAATAATGACATTAGAGGCACAAACAAAATACAGGCGCGAAACTATTTATGTGGTTTAGAGTTTGGTAGGTGCCAGAATTTCCTATTTACAGTCTCATAATCTAGAAATTTGAGCGTGTTTGTCGTATAAGTAACAAGACAGCACAAGACGTTCACTGAAAGATAAAGGTATTATGGATAAAGTTGTAAATAATTTAGCTTGGTGAGCGTGTGCACGATATTGTCTATTATTCTCGAAGTTAATCTGGAGAGGGATCTCAAGCAGATGGCTCAAATGATTGGTTAAAATTAGGGGTGGAGACACAAAAAAGCAGGTACTCCGCGCGCTTTCATAAATAATTCCTGAGCAATTCCAGTGAAGTCTTCAGAGATGGGAGCTGATAAAAATGTTTTGGAAAATTACACCTGTCAATTCCCCAAATACGTTTTAACAAAGAGCTTTGGGAGCGTTATTAAAATCACGAAATATTAATAATGCATTCAAACGTTCAAAATGTGCATATCTGCATATGCACCCCAACCCCTCACCCTTTTAAAAAAAGACAAAATCTGACAAAAACTGGAGACGTCTATTAAAGATTGAAGTTTATTTTAGTATAAAGACTTTTAATGGTAGATTTAAGGTTCGTCTTTAGTTATTTTCTATGAAATAGTAAGTCTCCTTTTAGCATGTACAGATGTGTGCGTGTTTGTGTGTGTGTCATTGTATGTACCTTGGTGCGTGCTGGCAGGCGTGTGAGCGTGTGTGTGGCAGACTCACTGCGCGAGTGTATAGTCTCTCAAGTCAGGTCCTGCGGGACTTCACTCTCGGCGCTCACCAGCTGACAGCGCGTGCTTCCAGGCGGACACCCAACACCTCTTGCCACGGGTCGGCCAAGTATGTTGCAAGAATTCCTCAACTACAGTTAAAACTCTTTCTAGAATAAAGAAAAAGCTTCCCATAGACAAGAAGATAATTAAAACCCATTCACAAGAAAAATGAAATGTGATGTTTGTTAAGGCTAGAGGGTAGAGAATCTACCATGAAAAATATAAGATGGATCTAACTCAAAACATCAGCATCACCATAAAGAAAACTTTAACTTATGAGAAAAATAAAATGTGTTAAAAACCTTCAAAACAAAACATTTATCTATCCTCTTAATCTGTGGCGGCGAGAAACAACGAAAACAGTAAGAAACTACCCACACAAACGTTTTTAATGGTGGAGCATGTGTATATTCTTATCTTCAATTCTGTAAACTTCAACTGACTTGATGGTTTTTGAAAATTCTTTCTGAGAGGAATGAACTGCATTTTTATTTTATTTTGTGTGTTCTTTAACAATCCACAAATATACAATTTGTGTCATTGTATATAATTTTTTATAACATTACGGATGTAATAATCATAAAAATATGTCATGTTTACTCTAGGATTTCATTAAAAAAGCATTACACGAAAATTGTTATGAAGTATTACATGCATTCCACACCATTGTGGCTTGATGAGCTTTTAACCAAACTCACTGTAAATAACAGGTGATGTTTCGCGCTAACATATCAAAATAATTTCTATAACTAAACGAATGATTATAGTAATGATTACTGTTATTATTTATTATGAAATTTAGTAGGTGAGTGATGTCTACAAAATTTATATTTTATGGTGAAATTTTGATTATTAACAATTATATGCTTATGCACATGTAAAATGCTTACAAAACAGTTATTACAAAACGTCTCCATAAAACTCCATAAAAAAGTGAGACAAACAGGTTGAAATTTCATTTTTATTTCTAAAACAAAACAAAACATAGGAGTAGCAAAACTGCTCGTTTGCAATATAACGCAAAAAAGGCAAACAGAAATAAATAGCTTACTTCAGCTATAGTGTCCTAGCAGAAGCCAAAAACAAAATCTTTGCACTGAAATCAGATATTACAACGAATCAACGAATGTACAAAATCTAATGGCTATATTAAATATAATAATCAAATTGGCATAACTTCTACATAACACAAAATGTATTGTTCCATGACAAAAGAATATTTCTCAAGCCTATGGCCCGTTTTTAAAGTGCACGTAAACTTTACAAGTTGGAAATTCTTACAGGGTTCAAAATCAAAACCATCGTCCGTCGTCAATCTATAAAAAACAGGCCCATGACAATCACGTAGGAATAAACAGTGTCAAAATATTTAACGGAAGACAGTTTTATGCATGACATTTGAGCCCATGGCACTGCTGCTAGTTGCAGTTTACCTGGCATAGGGGTCTGGTCAATGTCACGAAAAGGCAACTAATTCTATTGGCGGACACAACAACATAAAACGAAGTTCAGAAACCAATCAAATTGATAAATAAAGCAACACGTTACAATTGACATATTGGGCAAAGGCAAAATTTAAGATTGACACGATTGATGGACAGTCTGGTGGTGTGTTTCTAGAAAGCGCGGTGGTTGGGCAATTTTAGTTCAGAAAGCTCGTCTTCGCTCTGCAACTCCAAGTGCGGTTCATCAGAGTCACTGAAGTGCGAGTGCGGGGAAAACTCTCCGTCGCTTCTGTTTGACCTGGGCGAGTCTTTGTTGCCCTCCGATCCCGATTTGCTGGTTCCAGAAGGAGACTGTATATCCTGCTCCATGAAGGAGGCAAATGTTCCGTCCTCAAACTGATAGGGTACACCGGACAGCTGAACGGGGAAAGCTGCACCTGTCGCTCTCCGGCAGACGCTCGGTGATCCTGCAGGTGAGTGGTCCTCTTGGAAAACATTGGCAGACATCAAGTCGCAGTTTGGCGGATCGGGTTTAGCACCGGGGCCCTGAAGCAAGTCGGACAAGGCGTTGATGTAGATCTGAGCCATCTGGAGAGTTTCGTATTTGGAGAGCTTTTTGTCGTTGTCGAAGGCTGGAATGACACTGCGCAACTCGTCAAAAGCGTGGTTCAGTCCGTGCATCCTTCGTCTCTCCCTGGCATTGGCGGCCATGCGCCTCTGTTTCTGCACAACGTTGGTTGTTTTGCTGGATGGGGCCCGCTGTCGGCTCTCATCTACTCCCACCGCTCCTTTTAACCGGCACAGATCGCGCACTTTGACAGTACTCTTGCTACTCTTCCTGAAGTTTGAGCCGTGGCTAGAGGCAGAGGACACGCCTTCCTCGCTCGAGCCGGGCGAGTGCAGCAGGTATTCGGCGTGTGCCGCGCAGGTGCCAGCCTGCACGGGAGCCAGCCAGGCGCGTGGGTCACTGCTGGCCATGAGTGCCAAAGCTGGTGGGTACTCGCACTGCTCCCCCCGCCCCATGCTCGGATGTTGGACGTCGAGTTCCAGCACCTCCCTTGTATCCTTGCTTACGCCGTCCACGTTTATTCCATCCATTTTTTAGAAACGTTTGTGGCTATGGATATGATAACGGAATTCGCAGTGGAGGATTTCTCTTCTTACACCTGTTGCTCTCGCACACTGGTGTACAGGATTTCTTTACTGATGTCTCTGGGCTTCTCGTCGGTTTTAAAAGCGGCACGCGCCAGGGAGCCCCCCTTCTCAAGCTGGTCGCGTGGCGCTTTGACCAATAAGAGCACGCGGGGCAGGCGCGTGGAGACGACCAATGAGAAGTGGCAGTAAACCCGAGAGGGGTTATTATGCCCAAACTGTTTTTTGATAAAGTCGCGCTTCAAACCTGTTTAACTGGAGAATTATGATCACAATGGGTCGTCCCACCGGACGCACACAGAAACTTAGAACGTATACAGGACTAAAGTTATGTGGCGTGCATCCAACATGTCCAGGAAATTAGATAGTCTGCGCTCTAAAGCACAGAAAAAAATGTTCTCGAAATCTACTATAAATATTATTTTAGGGCAAAATTGTATTCTTACAATTGGCATTGGTTATGTCTTCACCCATATTGTCGCATTAAATTGAAAGAAGGAAAATTATTAGGATTTTTGTTAATGCATACAAATAGGGACTATGCGGTAAATTCCAAAAGCAGTTTTATTATTTTGCAAATTATTCTTAATCTATTTTAGATATCTATGTAATTTTATAGTATAATGTACTTGCATGTTGGGCGCAATAAATGAACATACATATTAAAGATCATTTTCAGGTTTGCAACAGTTCGAACAAACACAGTTAACAAAATGGAATCATTCGTTTTTTTGTGGTGCACAATTAAACACATTCTTAAACAAAAAGTGTTAATACCAGATTGAGTTTCATTCTCTTTTTGAACAAGTTCAAAAACTTTTGATCCAATTTAAGGAACGCCCTTTCAGTAAAAGAGCTTTACAAAGATTAGAAATTTGATCTGGAGGCGCGGCAGTCCTTTACTTTCATAAGCTACGGAAAGAAAGCAAGTGCAAAAGGATAACAATAATAATAATATTCTAAATTAATACATTTACGTATTAATCAATGCATAATTTACATCGAAATTATCGAAACAACACTAATAACAATAATATTAATAATAATAATAATAATAACAATAATTATTATTATTGTATTACCAGGACGTCATTATTTTGTTGTTGTTGTCGTTGATTGCTTTTTCGTTGGATTTCTGATTACAGACAAATTAACACAGACACATAACTTAAAAAATATGTAGGCTAAACAGAGTACTAAGATCACTTGAGAGTCAGTAAACAATTATGTAAATAACATACTGCCGTTGCTTGATTAAGGCCAATACAAACTTTAACAGAAGTCATTATTTATTTGAGGAAAACCATTATGTTGTTATAAGTCGGCGGTGTATAGAAAATTAATAGTTTTATTTGGCTACTCAAACTGTGCACGCTTGTAAAAACGACTACATTCGTACGTTCTGCTTAGCGACTGTAACAAGTATTTAAAGAAACAAAACAATGCACAGAACCTTAATTCCTGTTTTCTGGCATTAAAAACTCCACATTAATCTTTTTACATTTATTCATGAATTCATAGAGTGCGGAGGCTTGCGGGCTGGCGCCTGAGTTCACCCCAACTGGGGCCTCACCCAGGCGGCTTGTGTGTCTTGGAATAGGTCCTAAAGCAAACAACAGGTTGGGATTGCTGCCGTCGATTATTAAAGTGTCTCGGGGACAATAGAGACTCTATGTTCCATTCGACACGCCTGGAGAACTCTTTGGAAAAAGGGCACAAAATGTGTCTAGATGGGGGCTTCCACCGAGATCGAGTCTGCATGCTGCTTTCCTCATTCCTGTCTCCTGGGAGACCCAGAGATATAGCGTTTTTAAAGCATGTATTACATGTATCATGTCACTACTACAGTTACTGTTGTATTTACATGCCACTATCATTGCAAATTCCTTTATTTTATTTGAAATAGATAAATAAAACATATCTTTACAATCTATGGCCAGTTACAAAAATATATATAAAATGGACTCATTTGGACTACGTTTAGAACTGAAGGGTTATTACTCTGAAAAACCTGAGAAAAAGAATCGTCTGATGCCAGTTTTAAACGGGACCGCGCATCCAGTGAATAATGGGATGCAGTGTTTTTGAAAAACCTCAGAACGGAACAGGTGCTCTATCTAGCATGCGTCTCTTTCCAGGAAAGGCCGACAAGGCGACATCTAGTGGAAACACAATGCACCTAAAACGTGAGGATTACCTTATTAATCATAGCAAAAATAGACTTTTTTAATTCGGTTTCATTTATAACATATCTTTTATTTGAGTTAAAAATTCAGTCAACTGTGTCATAAAAGTTTTTGCACCATATTGTACCACACTGTGATACAACAATTTTTCCTATTACGATTTTGAATTGCAAAAAAATTAGTTGCAAATTGCAGCACTGCAAGCTGGAAATTCATACTGGTGAATCATTGGTAATTGCATTTGGTTACCACTGATGTAGAACTTAATACTAGCGTAAACATGACTTGCGCACAATAGTGAAAGTTAATAGCATTAATAAACTCACATACAAGAACTTGGCCTAATACATTTCCCACATGACATTTTCAGAGTCAGACTGCTGGCGACTGTGGCTGACAGACTCCAAGCACTAGAGCATGACTTGAAGTGCTGTGGTGCCATTTACTTTGACCTGTAGTGCATGAATTTGGGTTCACAGTCAATGGCCAGCCAAAAGCCAATAGTGGCTAACCTTTGACCACAGCCCTCATTGTGTCCTCTGAACTTCATTTTCATAAGCTCATCCTGAGATGAAAAAGAAGTTCACAAGACGTTTTACAAAGTAGTTCACAAGTTAACTGTTCAACGATTCCAATCATATAAGCAACATTTCAAGAACGTTATTGTCTGTAATGTTCTTGTCTGTGGAATTTTATAAAACTGATTTTTCAATACTACAGAAAAAACAATCAAAAACCACTGTAGAAAACATGTTTATTAGACAAATTATACACAGAAAGCTTTGCCACTTGTAACAGAGGCCTCAGTTTGTTCCATTTGAATAATATGCAACACATACAACAAAATAGGCCTATATTAAATACTGTACATTATAATCAGTTGAAAATGAAGTCATCCTGTACAATTCTATGTATGAAATTAAAAATGTTACAGGCATAGCAGGTTTTGCATGCTTCTTTTACGGAAATTAAACCTGGCCTTCGTTTTGATAAGCTCAGAAATCAAAATGCAAGGATGTGAAAATAAGAATATGCCTTACCATCAGAGACCGTGGAGAATGTTTATGCAATGCGGTAGTGGTTAACCGAGCTTTACGGGCTCAGATATTATACTCTATATCATCTTTAATCCAACAAAAGTTATCTGCATGTAAAATATACATTTGAATGTCTCTTCATTTATTCTAAATAAAAATCTTTAAACTGATACTAAATAAAAACTGCTCCTATAGTCTTTCAGTAGTCATATCTTAAGAAAAGTACATCTAGAATGCTTGCATCAAAACACTGTTGCTGTTCTCTACACACATTTGCGAATTAGTCAGAGAATAACAAACTGAAAGCTCATTCTAAACGACTAACATTAGTAAATATTAATACAGTTTATGTTAGTGAAAAGGATTTGTTTGTTTTTTGTCCTCAAAATGTCAATGTTTTTTAAAACTCGTACCACACCTGGATGGCCTTTTCGAAACAATTAGCACTTTAAAAAAAGTTAGATAAATATTACCCCTTAACGTTTATGAAATGAAATAAAAAGATATTTGAGACAACCCTTCAAAAGTTGCCATCGTGTCAGCTTTTTCAGATGGTGTAGTCGTCAGCTTGAGGACTCACACTTGAAAAGTAAAAAAGAGCCTCGTCTCCCAAGGCTTGTGTTAGGAATTCATTTAAAAACTCTCGCTCTTTGATCTCTGAAACCTGTGATGCACAGCTGCAAGCGTGCGGCATATACAATGAAGCTATTCTACAGAATGGTGATGTTTTGTTCAATCCTGGAGTACAGCTACAGTGAATACAAACTCTTAATGACCTCAGTGATGTCAATCAATGTAAGATGATGGCACTGAAGCAATTTCAGAACTAATAATTAAAAAAACATAGAACAAAAACAAAGACAGCTTTAAACTTTTTTTTTGTTAAAACTCTCTGACCAGACACATTCCACGCATTAAAGATTTATTATACTTAGTCAGAAAGAGACATTTAGTAGCATTTGTTTTGTCCCCCCTCCCTCCTGTATAATAACTTTTTTAATTTGTATTTTAAAGTTCAGTCAGTCTTTTTTTCACAAAGTGTCCTTTAAAGACTGCAGATCTCATCTTCAAGGAGATGGCAGAGAGGATGAGAGGCCCTTAGGAACAGTCACATGCTGCGGGACCTGGTGCAGTGCCAAAGCGACAGAGAAAATCAGCAGTTCTTCTCTCTGTGGGTTGCCGTTCTCCGAGGCTGCGGCTCAGTCTCGGATGCCATCTTTAACACCCCAGTTAGGTGGAGTGTTGAACATTAACTGAGCAATGAGAGGAACGGGAAGCGAGACTCGGTGGGCAAGTTGACGAGATTCTTCGTTATTGCAGATCTGATGAACACTTGGCAGAGTTTGTTTGTTTAAAAAATAAAACGGTAAACGGTCTGTTCTTCACTCTGCCCACAAAAGAGCTTTAACATTTAATGTGGCAAAAAAGGCAAACTGATTTTGTTCACAGGGGAAATCTCCCGACAACCACAATGACAAAAATGATTGTTTTATTCCATCCTCATCCAGTCAGTGAGTTGAGGCAGGACAAGCAACCTTCACTCCATTGCCAAGAGCAAAGACCAAGAGAAAACAACAACCAAAATGAACATTGGTATTTACATATATTTTTCTTTTGTGTGTTTGTTTCCATCTCGCTGGCCCAGGACCCCTGCAGTTTATATGGAGGTGCCCCTGTCTGGGTCATTGCCATAGCTAAAGCTGGGGGCTGGAGTGGGCTGATACGGGATGCTAGACATGGTCTTGACAGGGCTGCGAAAAAAGCCTCCATTGGGAGCCCGCTGTCGGAAGGGCCCCCCAGTCCGGTGGTCCTGCACGGCCCCGAAGGCGAAGCCAGCTGCCGCCTTGGCAGAAAGGTTGCGGCTGAGAGTCTGGATCTGCTCTGGGATGAAGGTGGTGGTGGTGATGTGTGTGTTGCGGAAGTCACTGATCTGCTCCAAGGCTTGCCGGGCAGCCGGGAGGGAATCCATATCCAGGGGTGTCAGGTCGATGGAGGAGGTGGAGAACTGTTTGTGGGGGCTCTCATCCTCTGTGCACAAGCTGTTAACCCGGTGATGAAGGTGCTCCAGGTCAATCTCCTTATCGTCCTATAAGAGGGAAGAGGGAAGTGGAGTGGGGAGGAAGGGGGAAGAGTCAAGAGGAAGGAAATAAGGAGGGAGAGATCAGAGGAAGAGGAGGAGCGAAGGTTGTTACAGGATCAGAGGAGAAAAGAGGTGTAAAGTGTGGAGAAGGAGGTGTGTAATCATAAGAACAGATAAAGAGCAGGATGGGTTAGTGAAGCAGGACAGCCGTGTGACAACGTGAGGTGATTAACAGGGAAACGGGGTGAGGCAATGATGAGGAAATTGAAAAGCAGGGAAAGAGAGAGGACGTGAGGGAGGGAGGTATTGGCAGGAATTTGTATTGGCAGGAAGTGAGCACATGAATATTGGGATTTGGTTGGAAAAGGAGAAAAAGCAACAGAGAAGTTTGAGGGGAGGTGGAGGGACATATGGATGGACAGAGTGCGGGCCATATGTTTTTTTTAGTGTATGTACAATTAGCGAGACAGAGAAAGAAAGAAGGAAGGTACAAAAGGGAAACAGACTGAGCTACGGTAATGACAACACATCCATCTTAACTATTAATTCCTTGGACTCTATATGGACTTATTCAGATCTATGGGATTTATACAACAGCATTAATGTCATCTGTCACAGACACATGAATTTGCTTATCTGGAATATATAATGTGTACATCTTACTGAAAAGACCAGCGCAAACATGAATTGTCATGGTGCTCAAGAGGCAAGGCTTAGGATGGTCTTTCTGATAAAGAAAGCTGGTGGACCAAACACTATCAGCAACTAGCATAATCTTGCTGGTTAAGCTAGTTGAGACACCAAGGGACACCAGCATTCAAAATACAACATATTTTGGTCTTTTCAGCAGGGTGTATGTACAGTCTACAAAACCTTTCCACTTTCAAGCCATTTGAAACCACTTTTGAAACAGGACTTAATTCAAAACTAACAAACAGCGACATTTGTTCTATTATATAGATTGTTTAACTGCTTATAATAAGATTCTTCTATATAATATGTGTCTATATACTATAAGTCTATATAATGGCTTTAAGGAACACTCACAGGGTCAAGAGGGCCGACATTGCGGCTGCAGTGAGTTCAGAGAAAAAATGGCGTCTGGTTTATGGGCAGCATAAATCACTGTTGATTCCAGCCACCAGCATCAGGCAGTACAGACCTGAGTAAAGAGGGGCAGGGGAACCTGGCTGAGCCATGAGGAGGCGGGGGGCTGGTGTGTTGTGATTTGTAGGTTCTTGTACAACCACCAAATTGGAGGAAGATGGCAGAAGAAGTAGGAGTGAAGGGAACAGGGATTGTAGACAGGCTGTTACATAAGAGGAGCCATTTTCTGTATTTTGTGCTAGCTAGGGACCTTAAAAGTGGCCAGAGTGCAGGGACAGCTGTCTGAAAATAGTTTTGCTGACAAAACATTTTCTACACACTTAAAACATAAAGTGTGTAGTAGCAATATTTAGTCAAATATTTAGCAAGTTTTGCAAATGCCTGCTTACTGAGCCAGGTCTATGCCAATACACTGTTCTATCTCAAAGCTACACAGCTTTATTTCTTGTCATTGGCCCAATATGTGTTGTCCATGCAGCTCGCCACTAATGGCCGGATCTCTGTGGACTTGGATTAAAATAAGTAGTGAACATTATCTTTGAAAATAGCATGTATTATTGCATTCCTGAGCAAAAAATTGATCGTAAATCTCAAGCTTTCTGGACACAATGCTAATAATGACCTTCCTTCTAGCAGTAGAAATATCATAGTCCCCCTGTGAATTCCTTCTCAGCAGCCAATGTGCAACTGAAACACGTTCAATTGCCTACGGCAGGCGACTCAACTGAAACTACACAAAATTTACTGCATCGCAATTGGTGCTGGGGGTGATTTCTTAACCTACGTGGGCTCGAGGCTTCAGAGTGTGGAAAGAATGTAGCTCAGTGTTGGCAGAAGACAGTTCGCGAGGGAATGGCGAACGTGTGCCTCAGCTTGGAGTCAAGGGGCGTGGCACAGCATGCAGGTGACAGGTGATTGGAGGAAGGCCTAAGCGTGAGCATGATGTCAGTCTGTGGCTCATGACATGGCTCATCTTGCCTCACAGATGGTCCGTCTGCTTGCGTCTGCGCGCATGTGTGAGCAAGTACAGAGAAAGACAGAGGCGTGGACGAACGGATGACGCAGACAGGTGAGAGAATGGGAGAGAGGTTGTTTTCAGAGAGGTGGGGGAATGAGTAGAAAGAGACAATAAACAAACAATCAGCACATAGACGTCGTTTTTTCTTTTTTATGTCCAAGGAGCCAGATACCTGGAAGTGTGAGATGGTAAAAATGGCATTTTGCATTTCTCTCCCACGCTTTAACCCCTCAACACAGAGTACTTATCTATAAAACAAAATGAACAAAATAAAAGTCGTTTCAGGCTTTGACAGCAGAATAACATGATTGGCTTTTCTTTTCTGAAAGAAATCAAACATTTTCTGAGGTCAGAGTAATGACTAACTGACACAGAGCGCTGTTTGGCGTTCGGCGGTCTCAGGCCCTGTGGGGCCCCATGAGGTCCGACTTTCAAATACCCACTGCAGCAGCAATAAAGCCATTATGAATACAACATCAATGCAATTTATTTTTGCCTGAAATTGAAAGAAGCAGGAAAAGTACTTTTTCTCATTTTAGTGGTTATAGATTGAGAAACAGCTGGGCGTTTGAACGCAGACCTCATACTGGGGCCGAGAAGCGCAGAGACGCCGCGGGACTCCAGACGAGCGCAATATCAATGACAAAGCAGACATCTGAGGTGAAAAACTTATCATTTTGTTCCTCAGGAATGATTAAGACACAAAGCTCAGTACGTGAAATGGCTTATTCACACATCAAAGCTCCAGGTCTTTGGACCTCAGTGTGCCCACTCCACCTCACTGGATTGGCAGGTGGCGCACTATAAAAACATCTGACTTTATTTGTCACCATGAGGTGGAACTCATTTTGACGACTTGTCATATCAAATCATTGCAGACCAATTGTGACACCACAGAAGGAGCTGTGACGGGTGAGATCACAGAGAAAGGAAACGAACAAACTAACATCATGGTTACGCGAGTGTTAGTGTGTGTGTGTGTGTGTTTGTGTGTGTGACAGACACAGAGACACAAGCACAAAGTCATTCAACTGTTCTGCCAGGTGTCAAGAGATATCACACAGAAAAGAAGCAGCAGTCAGGAAGAATTAAGAATGCACCAAGACACTGGGACACATCAACCAGAAATGAAAAAGTTGCATCATGCTGAGGGATGGTAGACGGTTTTTAGGATGTGCAGAGATGATAAAATGACAACAAACACTATTTCTCATTTTTTAAAGTCAGTATTTCTGTCTTGGTTTCTTGTAAAAGTAAACATTAGAACATGTCTTCCATCAAAGACCACATAAGACATCATAAGCAATAAAGGTGTGTTTTACAGGAATACATGCTGAACGAAGTTTATCTTTCTAATCCTACTGGAAAATTGTTTCATCTTGTTTGAAGCATAAACCAAATTTTGTTTGTCAGCTTAATTCAGGATATATTTTCTAAAACTCTAAATTCCGTAAAGCTGAAAGTCCTATTACCTTTTACAGCTTTGCTTCTTGAGTACACTTTAAGGATGTTTAGACATTTCTACTGAAAATTAAAACAGAAATACTGATTTAGAAAATGTTTTATCCAGTGAAGAAATAGATGTGAAAAACCTGCTACACTGCTAACTAAAGAGCTCTAATAGCAGAACCAAAAACACTTGTGACACGAGTCTGACACGCGCAAGTGTTTCTGGCTGTCTGGTCAGGTTGCTTTGGATATTAACACTTTTTGCTTATTGAAGCATGTGTGTGAAACGTTCTTATCAGTGTGTGTGTGTGTATGTGTGTGTGTTTGAATTTCTGGGCAAAGCTCTGCCAAATTTCTAGTCTGATGGAAGCGTCTCCAAGGAATGAGACCAGCTCAGCATGATCCGAGCACTGGGGCAGAAAGGAGTTGGGTTCAAGTGTGACTTCCAAAGCACTCCAACCCTACTTGAAAAATTCTCAGAGAGAATCATCTCTATATTCATCAAAACTACACTATAGTAATAATTGTAATTAATAGGTAAACATGCTTATACTGTATGCAGGGTCCAAAATTAACATTTACCATGCTCACCAATAGTGGATGAATTAAACAAATTACTTGTTATAAAACATTTTATATCAAAAGTATATATAGGTAATTATTCTGCATTTTTCTACTTTTGCAGGTCATCATAAGTCATCAGCATCATTAAAGTAAAACTGCACCTGTCACAAAAATAAATTGTTTTGTTTATTATGTTTTCATTATGGTAACTTAGCACAAGTAATATTATATGCTGCAAAGCGGAATTATGAAGAAACAACTTTACATATGCAAAACAAACTGACAATAACATTCACATTTTCTGAGAAAGATGCGCAAGTCATGGCTTTAGCAATTAAAAAACAGCTTCCTGAGAGGAAGACTTGAGATTGACTACAATTAAAATCTTTAATTTAAATAAAATAATTTTCATTAATATTGTTTGATTTAAACCATGCATTATGTTGCATCAACTGGTAATTTGATTAAAATTTTTCTTGCCAAAGCTCATTTAATCTCAATTTCTTTGCTTGTTTTAATGTTGGACCCTGCTCATATGTCAAGTGTTCCTATAGCTAAGCTTGTAGAGAAGTGTGTTAACAGCACATAAAGGTTGTGGGTTTGATTCCCACGGAGCACGCGTACTGACAATATATATAACTTGATTGTACTATAAGTCGCCAAATGCATAAATTTAAACATATAAATGTAAAGTATGTACAAGCAAAAACTTAATTCCGTAACTTGCTATGAAACTTCTTTCAACTGCCATTTCTAAGAAGGTCCCTAACAGATGCACTATACTAATTTTCAGATGCACATCATAATGCCTAAACGCTATGGTGACCAGCTGGATGCACACCCTGCTCGATGCTCTGGTTGATGGCTTTCCCAGCACCGCTGGGATGAAGGAGATCTACTCTATTTGTGGGGACACAAGTGTCCTGCTGCTGACCCTGGCAGATAAAAGCTGCTTCATGGCAGGGGAGAAGACAATCCTACCCATTGATCAAAAGCCCTACAGAGATGCTTTTGCTTTGTTTTTTAGGTGGAACGCTGGAGATGAAATGCTGTGTGTGTTTTTTGTGCCTGTGGAGAGCTTGATGACATGTCCCAGAGGGTGTGAAGAGAGGTCAGGTGCGTATGTCGGGGGTGGAGAATGGATCTCAATCAGAGTAATGAATAAGATTGTGGATGTGGATGTGATGTTGGAAAAGCAAAACACGCACATGTGACAGCTGCAGGAGATAACAAGGAGCAATAAGGAAGAAGTAACTCTTTAAATCAAAGACAAGTTGACAGCAACATCAAACAGGTTTATTCACAGCGATATGATCGTTCTGTCACCGCTACATCTGTGTTACACTGGAGTCATTGAAGTGTTACTAATGTCAAAAGCAAACACTCAACTGAGTGTGGGATCGTTTGCTAATTAACGTTCACTGGATGTAAAAGCACGTAAACCGAAGTGAGCAAAACCAGACAAACTAAGAAAATAAATATGTGCCAATATGTTCATAAACTGCCCTACGAGGACTGAGCGATGTGGTAACATATTTATGACCCTGTGATTATGGTTTTGCATTTCGTACCGTTACTGTACTGCTTGGTTACAGTAATTATCCAGATAAATGTAGCTTTTATCAGCACATATATTTTCTATTACCTGTTTATCTTTTTTTCCCATTATACATGATGTGTTTGGCAGGCTATTGAACAACATCATGAAGAGGTGTGCTTATATTTATTACTCTATCAGAAAAATGAGTGTGTAGGGAAAGCAATTTGTCTGTTGTTTTTAATCTGCCTAATGCTGCCTGCTTCTCTCTCATTTTAAACTTGGCTATTTGGTTAACAGCCTTTAATTTTACTCTCCGGAATTCAGGGGGAATTTAAGAAATGTTGCTGTCACACTGAGCTTGATATTCAGTATCGACTGGATTACATCTGTCTTCTTGATTAAGGAACGTCTAACCATTAAGAAGTCTGGAGAATTGCTATAGAAATTGCATCTAAACTAGAGCTTGTCAATTGAATCTATTAATTACCACATCATAATAAACAACAATGTGTTGCCTTTACCTGTATGCTACCATATACTACATGCTCAAATTTGTAATGTTTTGAATTTGATGCAACATCTAAAACAACTGAGCTCTCATGAGATGCTGACAAAACATCCAAAGATATACAAAGATTACTGCAAGTCATTTAAACAATTAATTAACATACCATGTTATAAATTCGATTATTTTATTTTTGGGGATTGACAGCCCTAATTCAAACCTGTGCAAACTTCTGCATTCCATGGAAGGCAAACTCATCCCCACCTCCAGCCCCTGGACTCTTACCTCCTTGGAGGGCACTCTGGAGCCCTTCCTTCGTGACCACCAGGTCTCCACTGTGGCGATAAGACAGGAGAGCACCACGCCGGCCGCTAGTACAAAGAAGACCCCCGCAAAGCTGTGGATGTCCAGTGCGCTGCCAGTCTTCAGAGTGCCCACAGAAGAGTACAGGTCACATGGGCTGTCCCGCGGCCACCACTTCAGCTTCAGAATGTCCATGTCACCGTTCTGCTGAAGTTCCAGAATCCTGCACACAGAGACAACACACACACATACTGTTAATTATCGCTGGTTGAAATATTAAAAAATAAAACTTCTACAAAAAACATGAATCCTATGTTGGAATAATGTTTTTGATATTTTCATATTGTGTGTGGTGCTAATGAGATTATACAGTTTTTTTATTAAACTGTTGGTAAGCCTGGAATTTGCCTGGAAGTTTGCTACAATTATTAAAACAGTTTGCTACAATAATTTAAAAGTAGGGACTGAATGCAATGATCGGAATGAACATTTTATGGTCCTTCGCTTTTTACAGAAGATATACTTATATATCAATATAATTAGACCAATTTACTTAGTGATTGCTATCAGAATGAGAAGAGACTTTCAACCAGCATAATAAAATGTTTCTTGAAAAAATGGCCTCCCCTGCATTTAACAAATAAATAGTACAACAACAATACAACTTTTTATATCAGAACCTGTATCTCTTACTTAAAAACAAAAATGAAACCTCATTGTATAACAGTCTCTAAGGCCGGACATTTACAACAGGCCTAATATACAATGTGCAATTATGTAAATTTTTATTGTGTACAAAAATGGACTGTGTTATGGAATTAAGTATAATATTACATTGCTACATTTAACACATTAACTGTGCCACTGAGATCCATGTATCACCCTATAAATAACTCTGAATGTTCTCAGTCTGCTCAGTGGCATCTGTTGCTGCAGTGGAATTTTTTTCCCTAACACCAGGGGGCAGTATCTCCTCAGTAATACTGGCAAACAACAGCATCCTCCCACTGCTTGCAGGCCGTACAAATGAGTGTGTTATGATATAGTGATGGCAGATTGTACTAACGCCAGTCCAGCACCTCAAATGAATGATAATGAATACAGGAGATAAGGTTTTGGGAGAATTTGCCTCATTAATTGACTGATATGTATTGCACAGCAGTCTCTCTCTCTGGTCTGGCTGCAGTCATCATACTGTCAGTCGCAGAGCAAGAGACTTCCTTCCGAGTGCTTATATTCACATCCAGACTGCAGCTGCTGCAACACGAACCAATAAAAACTCAGTAAACACAAGAACACATTTTCCAACCATGTCCAGCATTTATTTCAAACATCTCACGACAATATAATGGCATATTTTGGAACATATTTCCTACTTGAAAGATAAATAACAACATCCCACAAGGTAGACCAAAGTGGAGAAATTAATTTAATATATAACTTATGAAACGCTCTAATAATGTTTAACCATACAACACTGCCCACGTATGCTGCTTCAGAGGTTTGCATTGTGATAGCAGAGACCTGCAATGCAATGAGAACCATTCCAAACAAAGCACTGCCAAGCCCTGAGAACTGTGGTCCTGCACCATGACAACACAAAGCAACGTCACTAAGCAAAGATATAATTAATGTCCCACTAATCTATACGGCACATTGTTTAGAATAATACAGCACCTCTTCACTATTCATGTCCAGTTCAATTAAATTAGATTGTAGGGTCCTGTTCTTAATATATGCTGTTAAAAAACAAATTTACAAAGAATAGGTTGTTACAATGCTCAGTAAATGACAAGAAAAGATGCTTTTCTTTAAGATGGTCAGCTAGATGTGGATTGAATTTTGGGATAAACCAAGAGCACATTTTCTTGTTGAAGGAAAGTTAGTTTGGTTCCTTAGTTAGTTTGGTTCCTTGTTGAACCAAACTATACATACCTACATAACATACAGTACTCAGTACTATGGTTAATGTGACAACATGTATTCTTCCCACACAATATCATCTGTAATAACTAATTGGTTGGTCAATTAAATATAATAAACAAAATGACTTACAACAAAGCAGCCCATGCAATATGCAATAGGAGAATACAGGTGACAGATCCTGTTTTTGGCTGGTGTTAAATGAATGCTCTCACATCATGGTGACAGATCTGTACCTTAAGCTATTTGCGCACTGTTATATATCTCCACTGATGTTTACTGTTTCCCATAGCACTAAACAACTGTGATGAATGGCTGGTGCGATGAGATGGCTTTGTGTTTGGTAACATGGCTATTCCTGTAAGACCTCATACCCATTGGTGGTCAGATCAGAACAACTCCTATCACAGGCATATGAAACAGCGTTCCAATGAAAAATGTGTCTGTGACATTTATGAGTGTCGCCATTATGAACATTAACATAATTGATGGGTCAACATGCTGTGTTGCTACAGCACTGTGATGCCACAATACTGTCCGAGGCTTGACTTTAAAATGAGTTTTTACAGACTGTTTTTATAATGGCTTTTATAGTCTTTGTATTGTTACTTCTAAGAGGCCGATGTGTGCACTAATTTTATTTAAGTAAAGGAATGGATACTATTTTCACATTTAATTGTACTCATTGTATTTAATAGGCAAAAGGTAATGCTAGCTTAGCTTTTGGAATTGACTGCTAACATGAGACGGTAAACTTTCTCATTGAGCTTTCGAGCACAACCCTTGTAAAGCCACCTGTTTAATTTTAATTCTCTCAATGTCCTGACTACAGACTGTGTCTCTAGGACACAGCAGATGTTAAACTCAAACTTTTAAACTTTCAATCCAGCGGCAACTTATTTTAATAGTGGCTTGACCTTTAAATCTAGCTGTTTATAGACTGAAGTTTCAGTTAGTTTTTGAGTAAAACGTATCGCTTCAGGTCAAAGACTGTGTTGTGGTACTTACAGTATCTCTTTACAAGGGTGAAGGAACATTGTTCAGTTTACACTAAAATAGATTTCATTTGCTATAAAAACTCTCAGCCTGAAGCGGATTTAAACGGCTTGAGATCTCAGTATAAAAAGGAAAAGACTTAAAACATGCTAAAATGTACTTCATTTGAGAGATCTAAACAAGATTGTAAAAATAACAAGTATAATTGTCGCCTTCGAGATGTAACAGTATATGAGTACTAGTATTTAGTTTATACAAAAGAAATTCCCCAGAATAACACTTACATAATGTAAAATGACACTAATACTTTACACCTCTGATAAAATTCTATTCTATTCTATTCTGTTCTAGTCACTCTACAAGGGAGTACATTAGAAAGCTGATTTCTGACCTTGTGGTTTTCCAGCAGCTGGTACTGGGCAAATTAACAGCTATGATGCTTAATGAATTAATATCCTGGTGTTTCAAACAAACGAGAAGTGGTTTGATTCACAAGCATCAGCATCAGGCATTTCTCCTATGAGAATCAACTGTCCAGTTTCGCCCTTGAGGATTCACCGCATGTTTATCTTGCAGAGACTCAGGAGAGAGTGACAGTAGACGTCTCAGGGGGGACCAGATTTTACCTTGTTTGTTGAGCAGATAAGCCCTTTGATGGCCATATGCTGAAAGAAAGTCACTGTAGATTTAAAGAAATTGGAAAACTTTTCGTGTGTTCACTTTGTGAGTGCTAAACTTTTCAACCAAGTTTCTATAACTTGACATTTTGCTCAAACAACGTCCCCCTTTGCCTGTTCTTATTTAATAACTTTGCGGTTTTGCCCTTTCTCTCTTCATAACCCATGCCACGGTGCTGCCTGCACCTCAAGATCTCACAGAGAAACAACAGCTTGACAACAGTAGACATTTTATTTGTTTTTCATTCCCTCTTCTCCTAAAGCTAAGAGTGATAAATACAGAGCTAAGGAAATAGAGGCTGAATAGAGAGATAAGTGGCACACATCCTGAAATGTTGTGCCTGGCGGATTTGCTAAGGCAAAAGCTCTGTGAACTGTTCTATCATTGACCAGCAGGTTTGGTGTATGGGCTTCAGCTGGCTGCGTTCCACGTTCCATATTAGTAGCTAAACGCAAACACTTGCCCCTGTTCACAGCAGACGTTCAGATCAACCTGATTCTCCATGACAACTGAGTGTTCCAGTTTAACCACGACAAGCTTTCGTTCAAGACCCTGTATAAAAGTGAGCTTGGTTCTTGGTCTCGTTGTGTTTTTTTGGGTCGTGGCTATGATTCAGACTCTTTACTCTGTTCTTTGGGGATGGCGCGGGTGGGGATTTGTGGTTCTCTCCTCAGGTCTGTCTGTCATGAAGTCGACTCGCTCGCCTCTCGGGCCCCATGCGCAGATTTCAGTGTGGACTGCTGGAGCTGTTGCTATGGTAACCAGCTGCGGCAAAAATGATCACATTATTAGATGTCTCTGACTGCGGGCAGACAAACTACTTGATAGGCGCTAAGAAAACATGAAGAGAAAAGGGAAGAAAAGACAAAGGCAAGCAATTCTTCTGCCTTAGAAATACAAAAGGATTCTCTTCTTAGTTTGCAGTATAAATCAGAACATCAAAGGGGTGCAAGACACCTAAAGTTACGGTCAAAGACACTTGGATCTTAGCCCAATAGCCACTCTTTGAACTTTAGCCTCTCTTTCTCTCATATACACACACAGACACACAAATACACACACATGTATACAAGATTCTGCAGTGTTTCGTATTTCTAGGTTACTAATCAAATGTAAGCAAATCTGTGACAGTGACTATGCTAACTGCTCTGTACAAATGTCAGGTTTTCTTGCTATTACCAAAGCACACAAGACACTCTCTGGGACAATCTCAAATCATGCTGGAATAACATGGATCATTGGATTCTCTGTGCAGCTCAAGTGCATTCTGTGTTTAAAACAACAGTTCGGTTATTAAATCGTAAGAGGGAAAAATAGAACATCTATACATTTTCCTGGAAAATAATGAATCATTTCTGGAGAAATGATGTATTGATTTCAGTCAGAAGCAAGACAGAAAGGTCGCAATATGCATTAGAAGGATGTGAAAGCGATGCAAAATTAAATAAAACAAAGACTGATGCTATAGCCTACTGATCGCAGGGTACAACTGAATTACAGCATCACCTGATGATTGAGACTGAGAGGAACATGTACAGAGCTCTATGGATTTAGTATCACATTCAGAACTAAGTCCTAGCTAGTGTTAGTTAACTACCGTGTGCTGTAATGACATAACGTCTGGTTAGCTCCACAGGTTTCTGCCAGGTTTAGGGAACTGGTGAAACTGTATATTCTTCAGCCTGTCTGGGTACCTGCTGTCTGTGTTAAGGTTCCATAAAATACCTTTTCACGATTGTTTATCTTGAAGTCCACTAACGTTAATCCACTTAACCCCACTGCATGGTTTGTTTGTCGGACATAAAATGCATTATGATTGCCCGTCAGTCAAATTCCCTGCAAAGGGTGAGTTAGTCATCAAATATAATTAGAGTTTTAGGAGTATAAGACATTAAATTCTCCAGGGCTCTGAACTGGCAGCCAGGGCTTTAATGCGGGATAATTCTGCAGTGTTAACAACAAACTCAGTTCTTTTAATGGCAAATCTGTAGTGTAGCTCTAATGATATCTATCAGATGTATAAGGAGTCAAAAATGTCACGTGTTCCCAGCACCATTTGCTAAGGGACTGACTTTTGTATAAACAGACAACATGTGGCCATAACCAGCCTGACATGGGTATCTGCCCTGAGGAGCTGAAGCAACCTCACATCTGTTCTAGAAATTGACTGGCACTGTAGGCTGCGAAATGTCAGGTATAAGCAGAGCTTGCTGTGGTGTGTGTCATATTTAATAGGGTAATTGGTCTTCACTCTTGGCCTTGACTCCTCTAATAACCAGCTTTTCTGGAAAAAACAAGATGCAACTAGATTTTTACATTTTTAAAGGAAATGTGCGTGGTAGTTGCCCTTGCTGAACTCGGCTATGATGTTGTGATCGGTTGCCAGGGTGTTGATATGTGGTTGCTAAAGTATTTGGAGTATTTTTAGCACGTTTCTATGCTGTTCCTAGGGTTTTCTGGGTGGTTGCTAGGTGCTTGCTATATGGTTGTTCACCGGCCCATATTAAAAGGCTACTTACTGCACTGCTGTTGGTTTCTCATGAAGGATGAAGCACAAATCACATTGAGATTTCACAAGTTTATTCATAGCGATAAAACTAAGCTAAAACTAATTATAGGGACAAATAATATCCCCACTGTCCTGATTTTATTGTGACATCTTGTCACACTAACTAATAATAACATTAGTAGTCACAAAGAGAGTGTTTCCCTGACTCCTGATGTTATATCTTCAATAAAAACAGCTCTTTTCATTTGCTTTTTATACACATTTCTCTCTGTATTTCTTTTCTCTCTCTGACACACCATCATACGAGCACCAGCACACCAATCAATATCGTGTAATTTAGATCTCAGCCTAAAATAATGATTTTGCAATTGCACATACATGAACAATTACAAACTAAACCAGACGCTATACATACTCACAATAACAATAAATCCTCCAATTCATGTTTGGATTGGTATCAGACCTCATCATTTGTATACGTTTACAGAACATTTAAAAACACTCTCACACGTAAACACATGCATTCAGTCCCATGAAAACAACAGAAAGCAGGAACAACAGCAGGAAGATGGCTATTTCACACAGAATCACTTAGCTTAGCTGGCAATGTAAGTGATTATGGGCCAATTTGCTACAGTACAGTTTATATGCATATTGCGTATGGTACCTTTCCTGTCATTTTTTCCTGTTCTTTCTTTACCAACTGCAGGCTTCCTTACTCGTGCACAACGGCAGCTAAATTCAGCTACTCTGCAAGTACACCCTTCCTTTAGACTCTGGCGCTGACTAAAAGTAAAGCATGCATCAACTTTTCAATCAACAATGGGACCACCACATCATGCTAAGACTTTTCTCAGTTAGTGACTGTACTGATATTTCAATATAAAAATTTCACACAGCGAGTTATTTAACACGGCATGGATCTCTATTCCGCTCCCCACATCTTAGCAGCGGAGCAGAAAAACATGTTCCTACCGTTGAAAAACGTATGTTGAACATTTAATCTCCATTGGAGCTGGATTCACTCCAAAGTGCTGAAGTGTATCTCTGGTAAAGCAATGAAGTTTCTGCTTTTGATTTAAAATTGAGCTCCAAAATTGAGCTCCAATCTTACTAAATTTGAAAGCCTTTTAAAAGAGCCTCTCGTATAATTTTACTGTGAATTGTTTTTTCATAGTTTCAAGGAATGCTGTTCATACTGCTCTAAATTTATTACAGTCAGCGTTTATGACTGTTCAAGAGCCCAACACTGCCACAACAATAATGGGGCACTGATAGCCTGTTTATTTTAATAAGGAGCACAAACCATTGGTGTCAAAAACCTAGACCTAGCCCAGTCCAGTCCAACAGAAACAAAAGATACGATGCCCAGCAGCACTGAAATAAAATTGGCCCTTTATATTCTCACATGCAAGAAATACTAATAATTTTTTCACAAAAATATTTTCTCTAAACATGCAGACACAACTATAGTAAGACAATAAGTAAGACATTTAAAGCTTGATTTCCCAAACAAGGCAAAACTAGCTCAACCAATGGGGTGAGCTTGAGGCAGGACAATCTGTTAGTCCACCAATGACAGATGGTTCAGGGAATGTTCAGGAAACCATTTTGAAAACCTTTTTGTTTGGTGATTAGTTTGGTGACAGTAATGGCCCAGTAATTACACACTTCAGCTCTGAATAATGCAGTAATCAGATTTTAAATGTTAAATTTAGTTTCAGCTTTATTAATGCCTCTAACTTTAGAGAGTGCGTTTTACAATCTGGTTGAGATAAATCAAGCAATTGATGTCCACTAGATGTAGAGTTTATCTACACAATAGAACAAAGTTATGTTCTGAATGTAGTCATGCCTAAAGGGTGCTGGTAGAAATGTATGGCAGCAGACCGCTTAAAATCTCCTCAGCCATGACTATATCTATAATATACCACTGCCTCAAGTGCTTTTATAACCTTTCAAATAGATTTCAGTCACAAAAGCCTGCACACAGAAAACCATTATGGAGAAACACCACAGGTGGAACACCAGAACCTCAGGGAGGGGCCAATACGTATGGTTAGAAAGTGTTTATCATACAGCACCTTTGAGAGAAGATATCCCTGTAGGGGCTGCCATGCTGCATCGCGATGCCGTAGCCTCTGTCAGCCACGCTGTTGCTCACGGTGTATAGCGAGCAGTCCTCGTCGTTAATGGCTACATACTCCAGCACAGCTGCGTCCCACACAAATGCAAAACGGCCGTACTTCACCTAATGGGATGAGAGAAAAAACACAAATGTATGTTTACAACAGAATGGGAGAATTTTAAGAGTGGGAACGGTAATCAAATTCAAAGAAAAACAGGCCAGTAGAGAGCCATACGAGGAGGAGGAATTCAAAACCAAATCAGGCAAGAACAAACCACCCATAAATAATGTGACCAGGTGCTGAGCATATTGGTAAAAGTGGCTAGTCTACATAAAGCTCGCCTGCTGAGAAACAATCATGTCTGGATTAAATAATATCGCGGCAGGGCCCTTTACCCTTTTATCAATGATTGTTTATTAAGTATGGCTGAGATGCTACGCTCAGGCACTTTTTATATCTTCTTCTAACTTAGTTTGCAGGGTCATTGTATCTCAGTTTTATTGCTGGTAAAATTAGTTCGTCAGAAAGGATATTTATTGCATTCAGCTGACAAGACAGGCCTCTAAATTCTCGCTCCTGCTCTTCGATTTGAAAGACATTCACTCAGTAGCTCCACAGTTCTGTTTTTAATTCTTCGAAAGTATTCCATTTTATTAAACGCCTACCTTTTTTACATTAAGAATGCAACTATATAGATAAAAATGGATTTAATTTCTCAAATCCATGCTGTTGTTCAGCTAGTCAACTGAAAGATGAACATTTCAAGGTCTCATGTAAAAATCAATGGGTTTTCCATGGAAACCAGAAATTTCTTACAGTCCAACATTTGAAGGCCCCTTCGGTGACCTTTGGTTAATTGTTGTTGTAAAAATATAGAGATATTATGTGTTGTTTCTTAGTAGTAGATGTTTCTGACTTCCACACAGCAACATTTTAGTAGTCCGCTCATGAAATTTTTAGGCATTTCAAAACTGCACCAGGACAGATGGAGATCAGAGAGTCTGCCTTCAGAGAAATCGCTATTAAATGAGTAAACATCTAAAAGGCTCACCAGACGTAGCGTGCAACTACAGGTCAGTCTGCAAATCTGAGCTGTAAGTGGCTCCTGGCTTTAAAACACATTGAGAACATTTTCTTGTCATGAGTATATTTCAGCAAGGGGAGCAGTTATTACACTGCGACGAATACAGACGCTAAAAGATGCGAAGAAAAATGACATCTGCACCTCAGGCGTCAACTAAACTCACCTTCTCATTCTGGGTCCCTTAACAAGGGTTCCATTTAAGGGTGTTTGTTTCAAACCGCGTAATTATGGAGCATTCGAAAATGGCTTGAAACATAACTTATGAAATCTTACTGAAGTATACACTGATTGATTATGCTGACCCACAGGACAAAAATTACAAAAGCAGATCTCTTTAATATTTAATTTGTTTCTCCTATGAAATGGAAATCTAACACAGACTTCTAAGAGTTTCAGAGCAGGTCTCAACAATGTCGCAAAAGGAACCCTGATTTTCCAAGATGCCCGAGTTGTGACAGACCCACAAAACAATCACAACAGATCTCGCAACAGAATAAGAACATTACACTGGAAATACTTACGCAGAATGGAGAATGTTCTGTACCATACTGGAGGCATTTTTACTGATTCTTATTAATTTAACTGGACTCAGTGGAAAGAAAAGCCTTCAGGTGGTACAATTGCCACAATGCCACTTTATAATGGATTTGTGACAGAGGCTGCATATGGTGAAAAAATTGCAAACTGAGCAAACTAAAAGTCACAAAAGGTGAGAGAGAGTAAGAGAGAGAGAGAGACCCGGAGCACAACACTGACAAAAAAGTTAAGCAGAACAATCACTGAGGGCTGTGATTTTAATTGTGCCAAAGTAATTATTTTAAGCCTAAAACATATAATGCTCAGTGCATCTTAATCAGTACATTGATTTTAGAGGAGGCATCAAGCACATACCCGCATTCGATTTATATGGCCTTTTCCTCCTGCCAACAGGGCATCGAGTTAAAGATAAACACAAATATCAAATGTGAGTGTGTTGAATGTGTAGTGCCTGTGACAGCCTCATAGTTTCACTGCCTTTGGAAAATGACAACACTATAAAAACAGCAGGAATCCTCTGATATTTGGTGAGAAGTAAAGCTTTGTGGTATAGAATAAATCAAAGCTTTTATTAAATCAATATCTTCCAAAAGGACACAGCTGCATAATTTTGACAATGTACTAAGCTGTTATTTTTAAACACACTAGTTCATTTAAAGTTATCAGAGTGAATCATGAACACCCTAATATTGTTATGCCTGCATTGTGGACACGTCTTTCATTTTAAAAGTACAGTTCATAGAGAATTATTACATCATCGTAAGAGCTGCAGGAAAGCTGAAGACGTAACTTGAATTTTCTAAATTCTTCACACACTTCCAATCAGTCTCACGTGAAGTGCTAAGAAGATATATACAGCAGACATACAGTAAGTCCAACATGATCAACAGCAGGGCCACTTCTGAAAATATAGCATTGCTTTACTCTCAATGCTTGTTAGGGTTGAAGTGTGGAAGGTTTTGTATTTTTAAACCAGATGTGTGTGTTTTTTGGGGATTAAATGCACCTCAGATTTTAATTGCTATGAAATTGTTATCTACACGTAGCCAAAATGTAGTTACATTGAACATTACTGTTCATTTGCCGACTCGTAACCTTAAAACTGAGTTCAGAACAATTTTACCATTAATTTGAAAAACTACTTGATTTCCCATGTCATGTCATGATAGGCTAAAAACCTTTATCGGGTTTAGACTCTAAAAGGTCAGAAACACAAGACGTGGTAAAAACTACACTTAAGAGTACCAGAGTAAGTGTGAAGAGAGGCCTGATTCATTTGATGGAGGACATTTCTGCTGAGTGATCGTCTCCCAGGACAACTGCATCGAGAGCCAATCAGCTTTGTCCTCGGCTTTCCTGCTGAGACTTCTTCAAAAGGCCTGGGCTCAAGGTCCCAGAGGCCGCCGCACCAGCTTCAAGACTTTGTACGTTCAACAGCCTGACCTCTATTAAGGACGGTTTCATCCTCTTTCAGGGATTGGTCTCCAGTGACAAAGTGGGCTCTTTCGTTTCTATCTAAAGAACTTTTTCATTAGATCCATTTATGTTTAAAGTCTCCAAACTCTTTCGCTTTATCTTTTAACCCATGATTACAGCCGTGATGAAACTGATGTGCGTTTTCAAGTGAATCCAATGTGGATCGCAAACGTTAAATGTTTATATAATTGCTACTATGTCTCTACTGATTTTGCTCACATCAAAAGGGTACACCAGTTGAAAAAATCATCAATTCGGACTTGAACTGAGCTGAACTCCCAGAGCAAAAGTCATGAAAAAAAACGATCCTTTAGACTTTTTTACTTTAGAGATGTAAAGTGGTTAGCAGTCATTTGTAACTGTGACTAGTGCCACTTATCAGTAATGCAGAAAAAATGTGGAAGGCAACTGGGAACATTGTCCCTTTGGCAAGATGGGGTTGGGGACAAATTACAAATACTGTATATCGCAAATGCAAATACTGCAGTGCAAATATTCACATCAGCACACAGACTAATCTGGTTCTTAAGTTAAACTCATTGACACAATGATCAATTTAAAGTGGTCTGTAATAATGATTTGGTCACAGTGGTTCTTGAGTTGAGCTCATTGTCTTAATGATCTGATCACAGTAGTTTTTAGGTTAAACTCACTGACTTAATGATTTGGTTACTGTGGTTCTTGAATTAAAAGCTCACTAGAGAGGGAAAATTATCAGTGGACTTCAGGCGACTTTTATGGCGCTTTTATTGTGTTTTTTGTCAAAGAAAGCTGCTTTAACATTTTCCATGGGAAAACCACAGCGTACAGACTTAAAACAATATGCAGGTCAGTAAATAATAACAATAATAAATAATGAAAAACAATTTCCGTTATAAATTTAAAAAATATACTAAAATCTGCATAACTGCATAGTACATCTGAATTTTGGCACAATAATGTTCTTCCAGCAGAGCAGAGTGATGTTCATTCAGCGAGGAGTATCATTAATTAGCTGTTTGAGGGAGGGACAGCTGAGCAACGGTCTTCACAGAGTCTCACGCAGGGTACGCTGAAACCACAAACCCAGGTGGCCTGCGCTCGAATGTGCACTCGATGGAGACAACACAGAGAGACACCAATATGTGACAACTTCCTCTCCTGTACTTTCTCTCCTCTAATTGGCTTTCAGCTGTCATTAGTACTTTATATTCTGCAGAAAACGAAGGAAAAGCAATTAATAGCCTATCAGAGACCATATGCAAAAGGACGTACCTCTTCGCAAAGACAGGATCTATAAGGGAGAGAGGAATAATTAGGGACAGATGTTGGAGAAATAGTCCAGGACAGCCCACTGAGCTAGAACTGAATAGTGTTGCTAATGCGATATGGCAGAAATCCTTCATTTTTTACTCCTCTTTTTCAATCTGTTGTTTTGAGATATTACAAATATGGTCATTAAATGCTTACATTCTGTTCCGATGTAACAAATACAGTAATAGAAAAAATAATGTGACAAAGTCTCTGTGGCATGAAGAGATCTTAATTTACAAAACAACAAAAATATGATTTTTAAAGCTTAAATATAAAAGTCCCATAATTCCATTCCCCAACTAAACATACATCAGTGTAACATTTTGAATTCACATACTTGCCAATTTTCCACAACGCTTATATGTGGAAACAGCCAACAGCAGCGCACTCAGCAGGGAGTCAAAGAACCTTCACAGGAGAATGCGACGCTTATGCTATTGATGGCTAAAACAGATGAATTATGCCTCTGACATTTAATGCGAGTCGTGAACCACGGAAGCGTAATTCTTAAGCTTTGTTTTTATTTCCTAAAAGAAAAGCATTCAATGTCACAGAAAATTGCTCTCCTTGAACAAAAAATGATGTATAAAGGCTTATATTTAACTCGGGCTGGTACAGCGCTCATTCTTTGACAGGTAACAATGCTTTGTCACTCACGTCGCATCCAACCAGTGTCCCTGTGCCAAATGCATCGCTGTCACATGACAATCCTTCTATTTAACATGCTACAATCTGTTTTCTGACAGGCTTCTGCAGCTGGCTTCCACTTCTGAAAACGCTGTTTGCAAACACAAGATTGAAATATATTGCGATGGTTAATTTAACATTGAATTCGAGGCTGTGTGTAAGCCGCAATGTTCTTTTGATCATTTACTCAAACACGCCAGAGATAGACGTAGCCTTCAAAAGAACAGTGAAGAGGGTCTGTGCACATCCTTTGCTGTGCGCAGCTTTCTGCACAGAGGGCCAAAGATAAAGCAACTGAGACAGTCATAAGCCTGCAAGTTTAGCTTCAGAGAATGTAAAGAGTGATTGCAAAGGAAGTTCAACGTTTTATACGGCAACACTTCTCCTCATAAAAGAAATACTTCATAGATTATATAAGCTGGCATTTGGTTTTTGGGGACAATCTTTCGCTTTTTATATTTTTTATTTAATACGCCATAACTTTAGGCTGGAGATGTTCATACAGCTGCTACTGTAAGTTAAATCTACTTGCAGCAGTTGGGACTGAGTTTTAATGTGAGAATTATTTACATTTATGCATTTGGCAGACGCTTTTATCCAAAGCGACTTACATTGCATTATACTATACATTGTTCCCTGGGATCAAACCCATGCTTTAACCCCTGAGCTACAGGAAAGCTAGTTATCTACAAAACTTTGAGAAAAAAAAATTACAGGGAGGAGTCACGTGCATAACGGCTCCCTGACGGCACATATGACACACAGGAATGACTTAAAATCCATTTTGTGAGTGTGGAATGGGCCAGGTCACATTGAAATCGAGTGGGAATACAAAAATTGGATTTCTGGACCCACCTCTCTGAGATTCACACAATTCTCATCTTTTTTTAATGACAGTTTAATTTACACATTTTGGATTTTTTTCTACGTCCTCTACATCTACATTTAATAAAGCCACATTGTCACAATATTCTGCATCACTGCACCAGCTGGAGCATATAAAATCTGTCATGCAACACACCACAGCATGCGCATCACAAAAAGAAAGTCCAGCCACTCGCCCTCTTCTGCACTCTCACAGAGTCCATCTGTGAGGACAGCGAGAACAGCCAATGCATCGCCTCCATGGAACAGCAAAATGCAGTCTTCCTCAAATCCCGGCAAAAACCAAGAGAGAAAGTTGTCAAGTGCCCCAGGACACAGACATCCTGACATTCTCAGCTGTCACTCATGCATGCCTGCACACCCCGCTGTATAATCAGAACACATCGCATAATTCATGCAAGCCGCCATGCGCAGCACGCCCACACTGATCCTCTTTTGCAGCTGCATGCTGAAAAACATACAGTACACTTCATAAGGCCACTGTCCCTTGTATCACCAGCGACTGTGATGTTGACATTTTATGCTTTTTATTCACACCGAGGTGACAGAGACACAGAGCTCCAGCAAGCTTGTCCTCTCCTGAACGACAGCGCAACTTCAGAATAAACTTGAGGTTGCCGCAGTGACGCGCTTTGAGATTCGCAAAGAGACTTGTTCTGTTTGAGGCATCTGACCTTACGCGATCTCATAAAAACTGAATTAAACAACTCCGAATTTGAAAAAATCATAAAGTGCAAGAGCGCGTCATGCGGGCAAGTCATAGATATTGGACTGGGGAAAACATGATCTGACGGGCACTTAAAATGACACTGGAAGGCAATAGGAGCTCTGTGCCTAAAGCTAGTGAGCTGCCTCCTTTTTTTTACCACATAGGCAGCATCCTAACATGAATGGAACCGACCGATTTGCAATGCTCGCCACACAATAATGCACAGGAGACTCGACTCGCAATTGATTTCAATGGAGTTTGACATAAGTGTGTTACTAAGCTAACTGCACGATCCTCTAATAAGCATACAAATGCACAGCACACACAAATAGTGAACCCTTTTTTTATGTTTTGTATTATTACTTTTCTCCATTTACTGCAATGAAAGTTACTTTGCAATGCTTTCTGGGATTGTGTTCATAAAGGCTACATGTAATGCAGACTTAGCATTTGGCAGAAGTAGGGCAGAAGGTTGTATAACTGAAATCTTCACTTTGTGAGGACGCCTATCACACTTTAAAACAGTGTCTGTAGAAAGCTCTTTAAATTTTGGGCATAGCAAATGTGTGTAAAAATACATTCATAATATGAGAACTTTACAGTGTCATTTAGGCTTTACGCTTTACGCTATTACTATAAATTCTTCTTCATTAATTATTATTATGAACTCAACTAACAGCTACATGTACAGTAACAACGGTCAACATAACAAATGTCACACACAAGCAGAGTTGTGTTTTTTGGGTAAAGGTAAATCATGTGTTTTTATTTATGTGCATGGGATTCTGGGTAATGCCCAGGTATTGTTTCTCTCTCTTCTTAGATCTAAATTGCCAGGGCTATTTCTGAAGTATGTACTGGGTAGATAGAAATATTTAGAACCACCACCCCTTCTCAAAACGTCTTCTTACTGACCTGTGATGTATTATTTTCTTTGCTTTCCAAAAGTCCATTAAAGCTTGGCGGTAGGCCATCTTGTCTCCCGCAGACAAAGATAAAGATGTGGCGGAGGGGAGCAGGGACAAACAGAATAAGAATGAGCGGGGTATGGCTGGAGATCACCTCAGGAAAATACACACAACTTACAACAGACACACCCGTTGTAAAACGCACGCAGTCGCTGACTCTTAGATATTGCTACCACCTCCTTTAATTCATTTACGTTTCAATAATTGAAACTTTGTTTTCAAAAAACAAATAGGAAAAATGCGGGTGTGAGGTTCATTCTCCATTTCTCTTCTCTGCTGGAATATAGAAGTGAAATTTAATGATCCAATTTGGGTCATCCTGCTGGCAGACCGGAGGGTTGTTGAGCTCCAGATTAAACTCATCCTTTAGAGGCTGTTTGTCTTCTGCTGTTTCTCACATTGATGCTTCTTCCTGCAAATTTATGTCCTCTGCATTAGCAGAGACTGCCTATATTTCTCTCTTTCTCGATCTGATGTGTGTGGGCTTCTAACTGGCTTTCTATTTCCCTAGTAATATTCCACATTCGTAATATTTGTCGTTGAGAGGCACCAGAGAGGCTCGTTAAGGGCTTGACTGAGAATGTTTATCTGCACGAGATAACATCAGTCAGAAAAATGGCATGTAAGGTCTAGAACTTGCTTGTCTACGTCAGTTCTTTTCTGTAGTTTTAAAGAGAATCTTTGCAACAATTTAATGTAGTCATATTTCTCTGTACCGTTACATCAGGTTTAAGTGAGCTCAGATCTAATGCTGTCTACAAACCCTCCTGGGAAGTTACTACTTACTGGTTTGTAATTAGAATGTGATGAGTGCTCAAGTGATTTTGGCACAATGGAAATGTTGGGCAATTTCTCTCTAGCTCATTTCTCGATAAAATTAAGGTTTTTAGCTCTAGTACAACAAAATGAAGAGCAGAAGATACACATTAGGTGTGTAATCAATCTATGCTGTCTTTTTATTCTTGTGTTGTCATAGACATGGAATTATGGGAAATGTAATTTTGTCAACCTCATAAATGACGGCTAAATGAGCTGTATTGTCTTTGGTATTATTCTTTATCAGCAATACATGAAAAACTACATTGTCAACATTCACAATTATTAATATAACACCTGCTTCAGCCATTCTTTATTAGGTACTCCCTCAGACTTGAAGAAACATCTGTGCTCATAATAACAACATTGGGGTTTAGGATGTAAATGTGCTTGTTCTGACTCTGACCAGACGACAACTTAAAGAAAACAACAAGACCACAAATTTGCATCTTTTGGCGTATTTAAAATACTCCATGAAATGCAGAGAAATTAAATTCCAGTGTTATTTGTATCATAGTGAAAATGACAGTTATGTTTCCCAACATTCTGTATCCAGCAGCCAACTTTGGAGTGTTTGCCTGGGCAGCATGATCCAGTCTTATGTGGAATGGATCTGTCATCACATCAAAGTTCCATATGGAATCTGTAAGGAGCTGCCAAAGCAAAGGACACACTTGACTGCGTGACATCATCGCTATATGCCCATGAGGTTCCTCAGCCGATCTGGGTTGAAGTCTGTTTTGTTACTGCTAACAGACGCTCCATTTAGCAAGTTTGGATGTCGGCAATGCTGAAGAACCCAGAATCATGTTTTTCTTGGAGAATGACAGACGCACAGGGAGAGAACAGAGACTGAATTATGGAGTGAGGAGTAAGAGTTTTGTGAAAGATCTTCTTTATGCAGACAGATGTCCTGCCAAGCACCTTCAACAGCCTTAGCTCAATTCCTGTCCTTTCGTTCAGGTAGATAAAGTGGCATAAATCTAATATATAATTTCCTTTTAGACCTTCCTTTAAACTCTCCTGAATTTATTTTTTACGCTGTCACTTTAAATTCCATTCTGCTCAACAAATTCCTCTATATGAGTAAAATACAGTATATACCTCAGATACTTGCACATATACTATATTTTCAGACATTTCTGTCTAAAAAAGAATCCGACCAAGCCATGTAAGCAATGACAAAGTAAGCAATGACTAAATTTTCATTATTAGGTAAATTCTTTCATAAAATAGTCTCAGAGTAGCTTCACCTCCTGCATTGTTTCACTGTCCTCTTATCTTCTCTGAACAACACATTTATCTTTCTTTGGTCCCTCTCTGTGTCGCTCTCCAATCCGCCCCTTCACTTAAAGCTATAACACCATCCTGTCAGATGCCTAGCAACAATGCTCAGCTAAATCAATCAGGAGGGAGAAGATAAGTCCTGCCTAATTCCTGTTAAATCACTACTGCCATTCTCACTCTCCTCCTCCTCTGTTTGTATCTAACCTGTGATGTCCACTCTCAATTATCTTCTCCACCACATGTCCACCTGTTTTCCTCTCTCTCTGTTTCTTTCTCTGTTGTTTAGGCAACACTTGTTTGCATGACAAAGTTCGGACATCACAGTATAACCAAAAAAAAATTGTTTTTAATAAATAATAACTTGAATGAATAAGTTAAATCATGGTTATTGCAGCTAAAATTAATTCCTTAGTAATACCAGTATCTCAGCAATAAGCTATAAAACTAAATTAACAATAACACAGTAGCAAATACATGTCATGTCTTTTTTATTGGTCACTATTTCCTGATTGAAAATACTCAGACTGAGAGGGGTGAGAATGTCAAAGAGTCCATGATGAACACTACTATAGTTTTGAAATTAAATAAACTTGATTCATTTTTAGTCGACCATGACCACAAATTGCCATCAGCCGTATCTTTTAATGTAAGGCTTAGTTCAACTGATCAGTTCGACTCAGATTTGTTTACTATTTTGCAAAACAGTGTGAGTCATTAAAAATTGTTTTTAAATTTGTAAATGTTTATAAATTTCATATCACTACTGTCTGTTGCCCTTAGCCTTCAGATGGGCTTCCATTTGTGGTTCCTCCACAAGCACAGCTCCATAAATTATGTTTGCAATTAGACTCTTAAGGGAAGTTCACACTGTCAGTGATTTGTAGGGACAAAGTGACCTGAAGTCAGTCATTTTCAATGAGCGTTGTTGATTAACCAGCTGACACCAGCGACCGCAGGCAATGCGACAAAGTCACTGGCGGGAACGCCTACTCGCAACACACATTACACATACTCTGTGACCCCCAGCGCTTTAATCGCTGTCAGTGCGTCTGGCCCTTTAACAGACAACTTCTGAACACTCTCGCCTGCTAATTCACAGTACTGTCTCTTGAATCCAATTTAGAAAACAAATGCAGCTGATAAAACCTTGAAAAACATAAAAATAAGATTCACACAAACATATTCACATGATTATTAATAAAAGTTTTAAGTATCACCAAATGAACAACCGCAGTTTGTCCTGATGAACAGGTGCATTCAAGTGATGACAAGTGATTTGTTACTAAACACATTTACCAACACACAAACACACACACACACAGAGCATATATTTCTGATCTTCACAGTAATTTCTCAAGCGCATGAGCAGGTGTTAAAGAGTTCTAATCTTTCCTATAGAGCCAGACTCCCGATGCTTTGACTCAGACTCAGCTGGTGATGACTCAGATCTCATCATTTCGCCTTCTAAACAATCACCGCCCGACTTCCCACATGCACCGCACTATTTGGTGCTGTTCGGTGTGACAACACACTAATGAGCAAGCTGAGAATGAAATGATAAATAAGTGTTTGTGTAATGAGAGGAGCGCTGCTCTTTGTGTAGCGTGTTTGTGTGAATCTGGGGAATGAAGAAGAAATGAAGGAAACATCATTAAACTTCTATGACAAGAATTCTCCTAAAGAAATAGTTTCGCCTAAACTAAAGATTCTGTTGTCATTTTCTCACCCTCATGTTGTTCCTAACTATTTTAACTTTCTTTTGTGGAATGCACGAACATGTTGATGACTGTGGCGGTTGCTTTTCTGAGCTATTACAACAGAATAAGCAACTTTCAACTTTCAATATTCCAAGTCAATATGTATAAAATGCAATAAAAAATTCAATAGTGAGAAACAGATTCAAGTTCTGCCCTTATCTCTCCTTGGAGTGAAACCTCATGAGAAAAGAGATTTTTTTTCCCCGAGTTGCATCTTTTCAGATTGATCTGAATGATTCATTCACAAATCTGACTGATCTCAATGATCCGGTTACTGCAGCTTTAATTTCAGTCTGTGTCATACAGATGCTGTCGCATCTATTTTGAAGCTTATCAGCTTCCGTCCCCGCTGATCATAACTGCATGACAAAGACATTCCTTATTTCTCTTGTTGTGTTTTTACAGAAGAAATTAATGCAATATATTTCAATTCACATGACAGTGAGTAAATATTTTTTCAGTGAAATGCCTGTCTTTCTTTCTCCCTCCATTATCCTCCACGGCCTCCCCTGTCTTCCAGCTATCAGTTTCTCAGCAGCGCCTGGCCTCTCTCTCTTGGGCGAGGGACATGCTGGCCACATAAGCCTTGAATAATGAAGTCTGTGTATGGTGGAAAATGATTGAAATCCTTTAGTACTGGCTTATATTGACTCCTGTTTGCCGTCAAAGGCACCTCTCTCTTTCTCTCTCTCTCTCTCTAAACCCCCTCCCATTCCTCTATTTCCTTGTTCGTCATGTTTTTATGTCATCTAATGGTCTACAGTATGTACAAAATCCTCCGCTGGTGGGCACTGAGCTAGACATAATGGAAATATCTGAGCTTATGACCTGAAAAATGTCCCCTTAGGATGCAGACCTTCTCGTGTCCTTCTGGTGCCCTGAATGCTGTACATTACACAAGCCTCCTTCATACATCTACATCTGATGATTTACTAACAGCGCATGGAAAAACAAGCCGTCTCTTAAACGCGCTACAGCTCGAGCCTATAAAAAATTTAGCATCTGTGGAAAACATTTAGGAATCGTATGGAATAAAATGTCATGAAACCGAATTCTTGTGTGCTCTGCTCATTAATTATGAAAGCCAATCTTCTTTAACACTGAAATAAAATTTCCAGCCTGCCCCTATTATTAAGATATGATCTCACAAACAGGCGCTCTCTGTGTTAGCACATGGCTGGCAATACAATCCATGGTTATAAATATTTGCTGGGGAAATCAAAGCAGAAGGATGATCCCGTGTCTTGCAAGATGTCCCGCTCTCCCAGAATGATGGATTAAATATTCTGTTACGATTTATTCGTTGTCAGCATCCTGTTTTCTGCACATCATAAGAGTGTGTGTCTTAAGCTTCTCTGTCTGGAACACAGTTTGTCAATATTGCATTAAACACCATAAGGTTTATTGGTATTACACAGTACTTACATTTACATTTATGCATTTGGCAGGCGCGTTTACCCAATGCTACGTACATTGCATTATACTACACATTGTTTCTGACTATGTGCAATCCCTGAGATCGAACCGATGACCTTGGTGTAGTTAATGCCATGCTCTAACCACTGAGCAACAGGAAAGCCTTGTTTGTACTTGTTTGTATTTCTATGGATTTTTTCCCCTAGCAGACCTATAATAATTATATACCGGCTTTATGCTGATCACAGCAGTCTCATGTTAAGCTGAAGCTGTTTTTGTAAGTCCCCTAATTGTCTCAAATATAAATGTAAATCATGCTCTATGGGAAGCAGTCAGCAGGGGGCGCTGTGAATCCTACATCCCATTGTGTGAGAGATTAACAGGAGAAATAGAGGGGAGGCAAGAGAAGAGGTTGAAAGATGCTGATGCCTCTAGCAAGACTGAGGTGTCACCTTGTCATATAATATTTATCCAAACACCTGTGAGATGATATTACATTAACAAAACATTCCAGTCAGCCTTTTGCTCTTCAGTATTCTCACAAGATCTGAATGTTGCCTTTATACTTGCTACACTTGCTCACCAGCCGTTTTAATTGCAGCGTTCGCGCTCATTTAAAATTCCAAAATGAAAACAACTTCCGAGAAGAGGAATAAAAAATTGTGGGCTAACAAATAAGGCATTAACCCACACCTAATTAGTATGGGAATTCAGTAGGGGAGTTAAATCACTCATAACTCAAGCACCATTAAGCCACATTAGCGTATCTTTACTTTGATATCTCTATTCAGAGAACATTAGCGCTATCTTCACAAACTGTTGCTTAGTTAAGCACCGTAATTGGATAAACGGTGGCACATTCATGGCTTGGTTGTTGGTTGTCATAGCGCCTACCTTCCTGATGCCTTCCTTTGATTCCTCAACGTTGTTGTCAGCTCCTCCAGTCCGGTTGATCATCCTCCACATTTGCGAGTACATTGGGTCTCTCTCGAAAGGGTTCATGCCTTTTGTGCGGACTTGATCGTACACAGCAGAATCCAGAACCGTGCCGTATGGCAGGTCTGTCTGCTTTGCCAGGTCCTGCAAAGACCTGGAGAGGAACAATAAAACACTTCAATGCTATTTATGTTCACACAGCAGCAGATACAGTTGTCAATCCTGTTTTAGAATGCTAACTACTGATATGTTAACATGTAGTTCAGTTATAAAACAGGGTTTATATGCAATATTTAATCAGCTCATGTATGTAACATGTTACAATTCCAGAGTCACAACTGTTCATAAAAACAGGTGTCAATCCCAATCGCTGTGTGAACGCAACCACTGAGAAATAGGATTGTAAGATTTAAGCCTAAGGGTGTAATAATCAACTATTAGGACATTATTTGTGAAATCAACACCATAAATGCATGAACAGCCACGCTTGTTTCAGCTTAATTGTGCCAGTGTAAGTGTGTATAAATCCATTTAAAAGCTCTATCGCACAGACACCCCACCACTTATGTTATGTCAAATACTGTTTATTCAGCAATTTGTGTCAATATCATATATCTAATTAAAAGTTAGCCAACCAAGGGACACTAATTCCCTGCAGTAATATTTATATTACGCAAATAATTGGAAAACGCAATAAAGATGAATGCCTCCCCCTGCCTTCCATCCCTCACATCATCATCAAAATACCGCACTACTCATTAAAGCATTCCAACATGAAGTCTCACTTCATTTAGTAAACTGATAATGAAACAAATTAGCGCTTTCCCCTCGCATTAAGACTCAAACTCGTGATACCATCCACAATCAACCAATGTAAGAATACATTTAAGTAACTGTGTGAATTTTAAACACATTTCTTGAGCAGTAAGTGGTTGTTTGGTTTGGTGCCATTCAGATTTTAGCAGTTTGAACAACCTCTCATTTATCAAATATTATTATTATATTATTATTATCAGACAGCTGTCGTCTTTATCCCAGCTTCCTGTTGTATTTAAGGTCGCTAGCACCCTTTGAAGGTTTAATATACTTGGCCACAAATGTTAATCTTTATTTGATCCCAATTAATCTTGGCACTTAATCCCCACCCCTCTTCTTATGAATTGTGGTTATGCGACGGGTGTCATATGCAAGAATAATTGCCATAAAAATGGTCTTCAAGTAGTTTGCAGTTACAAGCAACACCACCAGGGGTGGTGCTGAGCAATCAGGGCCAGCCTGTGACATTACATATTCAACCCTAATGTAAATGCTTCATCTCTGTAAGCTATCATTGTGCACCTGGTCTAAAAACACTTAGCTAGGGTCAAAGTTGATGTTAATTGAAGTAGACTGTCTTCTCCAGACTGTGTGATTTGATGGGAAATGTAAATATGCCACATCTACATCATAGCGATGACTGTAGGTTAATCCATCTCTGTAGTTTTTAATTCTAGTGGGAAATTCGCAAGGCAGCAATGTTTTCCCATTCCAGGAAAATTCATTTAGCCTCAAGAATAGCAATCTATCTTGCGTATGCGCTTTTCGCACCCTTTATAGGTGACCATCTGGTGGCATTCAAATGCTACGACCGTTTCGCTGATCCCTGTGCTTTCCCGGGAAAACCTTCAACTGCAGCATGGACTGATTGCAAGTAGCCAGACTGCAGGCAAAATGACATGGCAGACAGGCTGGGTGGGCAGAAAAAATATCAAGAAGCCAGTAGCCTGGCCCTCCTTCACCTTCACCAGATGGACGCGTCTCACAGCCACGTTCATAGCGATATGTAAGGAACCGAATTGTACAATCTGTTTTCTGAATCATTTTTATATTCCTAAGCCCACTAATTTCGAATTGTCCTATTACTTGTCAATACGCATGAATATTCAAACACGCTTCCTTGCAGGGACAAATTATAATGCAGATTTAAACAAAACTGTAGCACACTAATTCATTTTGTTCTTTGTTTAAAAATAGGCAAACTGAGATCCAATTTTCATGTTGTTTTTTGATGAAGCTGTTTATGCATTGAGACAAAAGTGAGCATTTGTGACATGTTCCTTGTTTGCAAAGCGGTATTACAAACAGCGAATCAGTTGCACAGCTGCAAATCATTCAACACAATGGCAATCGGTGTAAACAAAACACATCTGCAGTATTTTTTGTAAAGCGCTAGAAAATCCAACCTTAAAAGATCTACAGCTGTATCTAAGACATTGATTCACAACCTGATTTAGGATCTTGATACCTGCGCGTGCCTCAGAATTCAGCTGTGCTGGAAAAGTTTCACCTGAATTCCTCAAGGATCTGTCTGACGGATGGAGTGAGCAGACGCATAGATTTTATGTTTACCGGTTAAGAGCTATGTGGGTTAAGTGAGAGTTGTCGATAAGTTGATGTTGTCCTGATTTAATTAACGCTGGGTTAAGATCAGTAAAGTCGAACATTAACACACTATTCCAGTTGCTCTTGTTTCTGTCTGCTTATAATTTGCAGAGCATCTAAAGGATATGATATTAAACAGACTCCGCTGACAGCTACACTTTAAGAATCTATTAGATAATCTAAGCTTCTATCTGAAGTCAAAACTGTGTAAATGTGAACTCAGTGTGTTTCAGCCCTCCCCCTCCTCCACCACTCGGCTCGTCTCATAAATCTTTCAGCTCTTCCTGACTGAAGCTCTACATCGTCTGCTTTTAAATACAACAGACCCCTGGGTATGGAGTTTAGGCTGTAATTATTTCTGTAATGACCCTGCCATCATCTACACATTAAAAGATAATACATTTAAATTTATGGAAATCCTAATTAGGTGCATAGATCTAGAATCAAGCGATCTAAGCACACGCTCATTAATGATAATCTAATTCAACAAAAAATAAACAAACTGATATCTTTAAAAAAAATAAATGCTCTATTTCCCTAGTAACCATCCTGCTTACATAGCCTACGTGGTTATGACACTCAGGGATTGTACGAGCAAAATTAACTCTTCACTGCTATATTGAGAGCAATATATTAGATTAGCCCAGTAACTGCATATGTTGTATGTTGTTGTTGCTAACACAGTTAGCTACATGAATGCTGAGCACCACTGAATCTGACACACTCAATGACTTAACGAGATTGGTTGATTCTCAAAGTGGGTGGAGAGAAGCGAGAGTGTCAATCTGCTGTAAACAAACGGGTTGGAATGAGTCTGCATTTGGGTATGTGCGTGTTGAGGTCTCTGTGCGCTCATCCAGGCAGGTTAAATGAATCATCAGTGCATAGATGTCTGACGTCATTCTCACCAGAATGATGGATCTAATTTGCGCCACAGGAAATTAAAACAGGGAGTTTTCATGCCCCCGAGAGAAGTTCTGCACACACACTCACAGTGTTAACTGATTTGTGAAGCAGCCGTCTGAGCACCATGGAACTTGCGTTTGGGTCTCATGTGTATTTATTTACATAAAGGCTGTCAGCGGGATGGAGCGTGTGTTTACTCGCGTGTGTGGAGCGCAACCGTGTCTTAGAGTATAACTATTTCAATCAACTGATTCGTTCTTGATTTTGTTTTGATGAATGCCACTCAATTAATTCCCCTCCTTAATTGATGCTGCTTGGTAATCATAGCTTTATTTTTTGTGATGTTCGAGCAAAAGTAAAATCTACAACCACAACAACCTTCCATCCTAAAAGATGGAAAGCTGCATCTTCAATGTTGTTTTGTTATCTTAAAGATGATTACAGTGCTGAAGCTGCAGAAAGAGTGACATCTGAAATAAACGTGTACACTCACTGAATGGAGTTCTCGATGCGGGAGATGGTGAGAAACGCAGCCAGATTTGCTGTGTAGGAGGAGATGACGATCAGAGCAAAGAGCCACCAAACCCCCATCATCATCCTTGTAGCCAAAGTCGTGTAGGGCACCTCACCACCTAGAAGAAAAAGAGAGAAGAAAAAGAAGAAAAGAGTGAACCAAAAAATTGTGTCATGTTTTATTGCCCTTGGTCCAACAAATAATACATTACACGACCATCCATCAGGCATTGTGTATGTTACTCCTAAGAGACACAAAATGAGCTTGTCTCAAACACGTTGCAATCTTTGCCATTATTCTATTATAAGCGTCCCATCAATGTCAGTTTGTAGACTTTTGTTATTTAGAAGGTATCTCATTTTGTTGATATTGATCTTAAAACACCTGCTGCTGTTTATTAAACAATCCTTCTTCATTTCAGCTAAATTTACAGAAGAAGAAAAACTGTGTATGATATTATGCCTTGTTTTCCAAGAATATATCTTGAGAATAGATCTGGAATTAAATTTATTTTAAGCAATAAATGTTGTAGGAATAAATCCAATGAATTTAGTAAGGTGTATGCTTAAATCAAGTATAACAAATTTGTTTTGTTTAGGACATTTACATATTTTCCTGAAAAAGAAGACAAAATACTTACGAAAAAGATTTTTTTAGCAATATCATGATAGGAAGAAATCAGGGGTGTGACTGGGGTTAAAAGAGATAAGAGATTAGATTAGATTCAACTTTATTGTCATTACACATGTACAAGTACAAGGCAACTTGTACATGTGTAAAGGCAACTTGTAACTTATTAACTTATTATTATTAACTTATTAAGAGGCTTAATAAACCCACTGAAGACCATTCTGCCACCCATTAGGGATCATTTCTGTTATATCTTATATCTGTTATATATGCATTTCTGTTATTTCTGTTCTGGTACGTTCTTTACAAATAATGATACAACATTTAATAAAATTGTACATGATGAAACTGTGAAAGAATTTAGCACAACAGGATGTAAGAGCACGGGTGTGCAGGATCCAAATGACAGACTTTAACGACGGAAAAACTATGAGATGCAGTAAACAGCCATCAGTTGTAATGTCAAATCAACATTTCCCCCGTCACCACTGTCAGAGCACAAATGCGTCTGTTTATTCTGTGTTTTAGAGCCCTGCTAATTCCACCAGCCACAAATGACAAGCAGCTTTTCTAAAAAGTGCCGCACACCACAACAATGATGGATCGACGCAATCCTATGCTTGCAGCTATACTGAAAACCCTTAAAAATTAGTCCCATCTATCCTTGTGGCTTCCCATATCATTGCAGTTTCGTGTGATAAGTGCCGAGCTTTTCGGCACTCAATAAGGTATCTGACAACTCTATATCTGCAGGGGTCCGCAGAGATGAGCTGTCTTAATAAAGAAAGTTTTAGATGACTCACACACATACGTCCCGCAGGCTGTGTACTCTCTGCTCTACACAAACTTGGTGCAGTTTTAATTTCAGCAAACAAGTCCATGACAAGTTTGCACACACATTTCTTAATCATCTTTCTAGGGTTCTCATGTTTTAAGGAACAACAGACCTGGGGAGGTTAGGGAGTGTCCTGATTAAAGGGCAATTCTTCCTTCATCTGATATTTAGACTGCAGAGATTTTGGACTTTAGATTAAGCAAATGTCAGAAGATCCCCAAGAAGCTGCTTCTTTGACTGTGTGTTCTGCAGTTAAAATAACTCACGACTTCCTTCAGACTTCCTTTTTATTTGAATTTGGGAGGGCAGGCACATAACAACCATTACAATTAGAGGGAACTGTCACCTTTTAGCAATAATAGCTATATTTGAACAGCTTCATATTACTTGGCTGGAGTGTGAAGAAACAACAGCTGGAAACACTTTACAATACGGTTTCATCTGTTAACATTATTTAATTGCATAAGCTAACATGAACTAACAATGAATAATATCTTTTCACAGCATTTATTCATCTTTTTTAATGTCATTTAATGCAAAAACAATTCTTCATTGTTTATTCATGTTAGTTCATTGTGCATTAACTTATGTGATTTTAAATGCATTTAATTTTACAAAACAGTAAAGTAAATGTTAAAATTAGCATTAACTAAGATTATTAAATGCTGTATAGGTATTGTTAATTGTTCATGTTAACTAAGGTCGTTAAGTAATGTTAACAAAAGGCACCTTATTTTAAAGTGGTACTCAATACCTTTAAGACCAAGCTGAAGCTTCTGCTATCCATCTAAATCAGAGGTTGATTAAACACACTCCTGATCTATGAATAGCATCCTCTTACATGTTTTCTAGCAGATCAGTTAGAACTATTGGCTGAATGCTTTATGTCACCTAATTTCTGAGTTTATGATGAGGTCTTAATGTTTGCATTTATTTCTAAATAACAAAATCTCTGTAATTTTGAGTAATTGTCAACATACGAAAGCACATCTGTCAAATGATAAAACAAACGAAACCAATTCAACATCTATAACAGCTCTCGATCACCACTAAGATACTTTGAATAAAGTCAAAATAAAGTAATCCGGGAACAATATTATTGGTAACACAAAAACAATACAAAGCCATTTAACATATAAATGGATCAAACTGAAGCTACTGCAGGATGGTTTTGCAATACAAATGCAATTAATAAAATTAAAAACACAAATAAATTCTTACTGGCAAACAGTACTAGTCTAAACAATGGAAATAAATTATTAAGCACGTAGTTACACATTACTGCAGACTCCTCCTGACAAATAGCTTCTTCTAAATTAGACAGCACAGCTACAAAAGAGAAGCTAAGCTGGAAGTATCGAGTTACTTCTGAAACCAGACAATCAGATCTTAATCTATAAACAACTCTAGCATAAATATATGAACAATGTTAAGCTAGAAAAGGTAAAATGTGTCCAAATACAGTGCTGTTTATATGGTTGTAGAAAAGATTAATGAAAACCATAATGATGAAATATCTTCTATGTACAGGTATGCTGGAAAAATCAACTAAAACTGCCTCCCGCACTGGTGTATCACAGAGATACCGTACGAGCCCAAAAATGCCTCTCTGTCTGTTTACACACTGAAGTATAACTCTTCAAATACAAACAAACAAGATTCTCTTATCTGTACCATGAGCAAAGATTTATCATCAACAAGCACATTTGTGATATTCAAAAGATTGGAAAAGTTATACAAAACCAGGAGGCAATAAACCTGGATGCATTGTGCACTGATTACTAAAGTGCAACTTTAAAGAACAGTTTCTTTAAAAACAGACTACTATAAAACACTCAAGCTATAGCTCAAACATGATATTAAATCGTAAGTTTCAATTATGTGTGTATGGTTGGAAAATCCAAATAATGCACTACAGGGGTGCGACTGCTTTTGGTTGTCCAGGTTCCCCATGAGAATGTTGCCCATGAACAGCCCTGCATTGGTAATGAGAAGGGTACTGGTAAAGATGTGACCTCCAGTAAGCAGAATACTGGTAGGAGGTATGGCTGCCAGTGAATGGGGCTCTGTTATGAGATATGACTGGCAATGCATATAGAATTGTGGCAAGTTGGGGCTTTAGCGAAGGCTGATTGCCTGTCATTCTCTACGGCTGCAGGATGTTGATCTTTAGAAAACGAGTAGGATGGTAATGTAGCTTTTATCTGCACACCCAGCAACTGGGGTTCAAAGCCGTCCTGCCACGCACATCAAATCAGCAAGCCCTGTTTCCAGCAGGTTTCTCACTGCATGCTTTTGATTCAGCAGCAGGCCAGGGGCTACACACTCCTCTCCACCCCTAACTGTGAGCTCGCTGAGAGAGAGAGAGAGAGAGAGAGAAAGAGAGAGAGATAGGGGTGGGGGGAGGTGTGTGAGGGAAACAAAAAGCTTTTAAAGGAGAAAACATGTTTCTAGTGTGTGTATATGAAACAAAAATCCAGAAAAAGTAAAAAGATGGTTAATAAAAAAAAATCTGAAAAGAAGAACAAAGAATAGACAGAATAGAAAAAAATAAAATATTTTTTTATAATAAAAACATTTCCTTAATACTAGCCAAAATTTATTGTAGACTTGGAGGTACATTTATTTTACTTAGATTGTTAGTGCATGTTCAAATTGCAGATCACATGCTATATATAGCAGCACATACAAATATTACAAAACTGAAGTCATTCTTCAGTCTTTCAGTCATTCAGCCTGTCATTTTTCCCAGTTTCAAAATATTTTATCTTATCCAGCTCAATAAACAGAGACAACTGTACAACTGCATACCAGCCAATAGCATGAGTTTAAGTAGGACTATCTGTTTTTCTTGGCCAACAGCAGGCAGAAGAAATGATGGGTGAAATCTGTTTGACAATGTTCATTATTTTTGCAATTCTGTTTGGGCACAGAAATTACACACTTCAGCTTTAACAGCCCCTGTTCACGAACATGTTCGAGACAGATGTTCAAGGTGTCAAATAATTCTTCTTTTGTGTGTGCTGGGACTTCAAATCCCAGTAGCTGGAACTGAACAGCCAGGACACTCTGAATTAAGTGGATTCCCAAGTGACACAAGCCACCATGAAACACAGTGAAGAGCCCTTCAAGGCTGTTAGAAGCCTTGTAAATATAGCTGAGGGTGAGTGCACACACAACTCGTCAACTCGCTCCTCTAGAGAGGCTGAGAAAGACCAAGAAGAAGGTCAGGAGGGTTCTGTCCAAACATCTTGACTGATGGGATGTGCAGCTCTCGCCTTCATACTGAACTGATTTACATCTTATAACGCAACACATTCTTGTAGCATTATAGTGCTAAGTACACACAACCAAGTACCTATTTGTTAGAGAATCTTGACCAGCCCAACCTAGCCCAACATTGGCTCACCAATGACAGGAAAGTGTACATGACTGTTTGTCCAAAATAAAACAACATTCAGACAGTGTTTTGGAATGCCTGTATTAAATCATTATTTTTGTAATTATGTGTGGTGATGCTAAACATTTACATTCATGCATTTGGCAGACGCTTTTATCCAAAGCAACTTACATTGCATTGTACTATACATTGTTTCTGAGTATATGCAATCCCTGGGATCGAACCCATGACCTTGGCGTTGTTAACGCCATGCTCTAACCACTGAGCTACAGGAAAGCCTGTAAAGTCACTATGAAATCAAAATATACTTTTCTCACTTTTTTATGAAATATTGCAGTGTTTATTATAAATGATTTATCTATACACAACATTGTTTTACAATTCTTGTCGCCTTGTAATCAAAATCTGAAAATGTACTTCCCCTCTTAAACTGCAAACTGCTCTGATGACGTCAGTCTGATGGCTAGAGCCAGAGCCATAAACCACTCCCTTCCAATGATTAGTCTGCTGCAAACAGCTGTCAATCATATCCCAGTGGAAAAAAACAAGCCACGCCCCCATTTCACTTTGAATTGTCATAACACTGAACTCAATTGCAACTTCCAACTTTACTGGCAACTTTATTATTATTGCACTTCACCTTAAAAGAGAAGAAAACAACGTTTTTCTAAATTACTCTAAAGCATTTTAGAAAACACGCCAAACACAATAAATTTAATACAAACACATTAATTAAATTACAATGGTAATTTGACTTTGGTCTGAAAAGTTACTGAAATGGTGAAATAAGGTTTTTCAAAATTCTTGTGTTGTTCTGTTTTTAAAACTCCATTCAGGCTCCATCTGAGCCACCTAAAAACTTACCTCCCCAACTCACTGCCTCTCAGCAGTTAAAGCAACATCAAATAAGTCCTTTGAAACTACTGGCGCTGAACATTCAAAGGTTTATACATTGCTACCTTGTAAAGCCTTAAATCTCTGCTGCACCTTGAGAGCTGGAGATTGTAGCTTCTGATGAGTGCTGTTAGTTTTATTTATTTATTTCCTTTCTTTCCAAGAGCACTCTGGCGATAAATAACTTAAGGAAAAACATGTTAGTCGTTTCGTTGGAGCGAAGCTTCACGCAGACTGTCACCTTTATTTCCCTTTCACCACATCAGGCCTGCCAGGTCTGGCTGTGTATGTATATGTGTGTGTGTGTGTGTGGGTGTGTGTGTGTATATAACTGCTATTTATTTAAGCCATCAAGGATCCCATTATGAGGCTAGTGGCAAATATTGCCATCAATTTGCATACAGTTTAACACTCTGAAGCGCGACCCCCGAGCCGCTATCGCACCGTGCAGCCAGTCTGGAACTTTCAATGCTGTAAATCATCAAAATAAAAGTAAATAAAACTGGAGGTGCACCTCCCAATGCATCTCTTTAGTCACAGCTTGCAAGATGGCAAAACTGGCATGCTGGGTTCAGGCATATGGTGTGAGAAACATATATACACAGGGGTAGATGCTAAAAGGGGCAGAGAGAGAGAGCTCAAGGGCCTATGGCATGACTTTGATTGCACATTCGACGCTAACGTCACGCGTCGCTTTGACCTCCACATGAAAAGCGGCGCAGAAAGTGCTGTGGCATGCGTATGTGACGAGGTTGCTAGGTAACAAGAAAGCAGAAGGAACGTACAGAAAAAATGAATTTCAGGATAGAAGGGAAAAATTCTTGACAATAACAATGTAAAAACTAAAGTTGTTGAAATGACGACATGCTAAACAGCCATCTGATGAAAGTGAACAGATTAAAAAATAAGGTTAATTGAAATTTCAAAACATAAATTCATACGATTCTTTTTCTTAAAGATATTCGTTTTTTCGTTTGCTTTGCAAAACCTGCTAGTCTTAGCTGGTTCTGTCAGCAGGGTTGTCAGACTGTTGTTCACAAAACAGGAAGTTATCGCATGTTATAATCTAAATAAAGAGCACTCCACATCAGTGACACAAATGTAACATGAAAGCAAACATGCTTTTCTAATTCAAAACACTTGCATTTGCTGTAGCTCACTGTGTGATAGCATCTTGATGCTCCATTTTTTCTCTGATAGGAATAAATGGCTCAGTGCTAAGTGAAGCGAGGGGAACTGTGAAGAGACAGAGTGAGAAAAAGCGCTCTGCTGAGGAGCACACGAACTGCTCCCTGTGTTTCCCCATCGACCCAAAAACCCTTTATCCTGTCATATCTGCCCATCATTTATTAGGCCTATGCCACACTGGTCACACATTTTTGAAAAATTCAAAGTAGCAGATTATTTCCCAATGCTAGTATCTAGTATCGAGGCTCCAGATACAAGTACACAGAGACCTAACACATTGCATTACTGTAATCTTGAGACAAATTATTTAGTTTTCTTAGTCAATTCATTTCAAGCAACTGCAACCAACTCCTAACTAGTGCAATTACATTCATATATTTGATGCAAATTCAAATAGTGCATGTGCGTCCAAATAGATCAATAGGCAACACTGTAGTGTTCACTTAATTGCCCTAACTAGCACATGTGAAATTTGGATAAATGCTCACTGCTGTAAGAAAACCTGTTGCTTACCATTAGAAAGGTCAAGACCTTCCACCTCAGCTTATTGAAATGCAGTTAAATGCTGTCTGAAAATTATATTCTGTATGCATGTTCACTGAAGTGCACACACACACACACACACACACATACACACACATAATGCTGAAACACAAATGTATGCCCAGACAACTTGCAGATAATTTGCATAAAATACAGTTTCTAAAGGTTTTGTAATTATGATTGTGCTGGAGGAAATGTAAAATGCAGCAACGGTTTTTGACAGATTTGGTAAACACTGAATCAAAGAATCTGCTGGCTTGTTTTGCCATTGTTTCCAGTGGAGTCATGAGATTTAGTGTTTAGTATTCAAGGTGTGCAGGATAAAAAGCTTTTCACGTTTCCTTAGTGTTTTCGCGGTCCAGCATCTCCATCGCATCGGATGCGCATAATTTACTGCAGTTGCATTTACTCTCTGACTTTAAAGAACAAGCAACCAGTCACAGAAATGGATTAGCTTTGTCTTTTCAGAGGCAAGACTTAAATCTTTGTTTCACCAGCCGAGCAGTTGAATATTACAGACAGAGTCCATTAGATTTAAATTTATACTCTCCAATAATTGCTTTTAGCCGGGATATTACAAGATATTGGAACGGGCCAGACAAAGATAATGTTCATCTTATACATACACAAAAGGGGAAAAACCCATCCCACCTACTTTCACAGGCCTTTGGAAATGTTGTAAAATGGAATATAAAGCTTTAAAACAGATTCACTAGTTGCAGTCTGAAACTATGCTAATGTAACTTCCCACAGAGAAGCCTGCCTTTAAATTGACAATTTAAATCCACTGCACATATTCTCAAGTAAATCCATTCGTAATCTTATACAAAGCACTGTTATCCGTGAGCTCTCACAGTTTGAATTTCATCACATGTAGGAGTACATTATGACATACTTCACCCAGAACCCATCAACTTTTTCACATTCTGTTGATAGTATACATTTTTTTTAAAAACACATCAAGTGCATTCAATGTACTGTACGCTTTAATATAAGTGCATAATTAAGGCCACAATGTGTGGCTTTATGTGACCTTTGCAATTTATCATCAACTCAGAATGTAAATATGCACGTTTCATATTGTGCTTTAATATTATGATTAAGTACCAATCCGACCTTGTTCCTTGAACCTGCTAACCCACATAAGCTGTCATGAATGGTATACTACAGAACATCTAGCTTGGTTACAGTACAACTCTAGCACCTAAGCTCATGAATTTTATATTTCAGGCTGATACAAGCTCCTCCAGTAGATTCTAATTTAATACCCTAGCTAGTAATGACAAGGAACATTATCATTACTATTAATACACCCCAGAATATGTGGAATACATGTATGCGCTGCTCACGGCTCACTCGCTCATACAGCTGAGACAGGTGTTTTGTAACCTGTAAAACTTTTGCACGAAAACCCTGGCTAAGAGTGTGTAATATTTTTGCTTAACCAAAATGGTGAAAAGTGTTGCGGAAATACAACTGAATTGAAATGAATGAATTAAACCCTACATATATAAATAGAAAATCAAGACTTCAGTTTTAAAAATAGAAATAGCAATTTAGTATCTTATTTCGATGCTGCCTAGATATCAAAGCTATAAGATACTGAAATGTATGTCTGGAGTATGTGTAGTAGACTACAGAGTGTCATCACTACACTTTGAGGGTGCAGATACATTTAGACTATTTACACCTTCCTCACACAATAGGCATCCTAAATATACACTTGACCCAAGTGGATATTGAAATGCATAGCAAACAAGCGGGTCTGCATAGAGAGAGAGAGGGGGGGGGGGATCTTCAGTTTGTGTAGTGGGTACTCAGGAAACAGATGCAATGCATGCCTACAACAGAGCAGATAATCTAGAGTGATACAATGCACATCTGTGGGACAAGGACTCATCTGGGGTTTTGCCTTTAAAAAACACACAGTTGAGGGCATTGACTTTAAATTGCATTATGGATAAAGGCTCAGCAAAATGACTTCAGCAAAACGAGAAACCTTTTAAGTAGAGGAAAATGACTGATTCAGCAGATACTTTCCACTTGCGCTGGTTTGTTTCTCATTTTCAGAATCAATAAATGTGATATAATTTAAGGGTTTGTAACAACAAGAAAAATTAGTTTATTTTCTCACTTGAGCGGAGAATTGGTTATTGCACTTAATACAGAAAGGAAAAATTATAATTTATGCAGAGAAAATAACAAAACTGATAGGCCAGGCTGTTTGGTTTTTTACATGTTTGTCTCGATCACTTCTGTTTGTGAGGGGCATTTTTTCTATAGCAGTTCTCAGGGACCCATATAAAAACCAAGCTTAAACTCTCTCCTGGCCTGTGATTTATATGCACACTAAATAAACATGACATTAGAGCCACCATATTGCTTAGAGACTGGCATGTCTAGACCCTGAGCTTACCTATATGCTTACCTACCATCATTTTCTGTCATTTTACAATTCTATGCTTGAGTGTACCTTTGGCAAATGGCGCTGTATTTCCCCCAGGTATAAATGGCATAAAAAACGACCACCTGTCAATGTCCATTAAAACACCTGGTACAAGGGTTGTGCATAAACAGAAACAGTGAAAAAGTTGCTTTAAATGTCCATAAACAGTGAAAAAACTCTGTGGTACTTATTGTTTTAGCATTCTGACCAAGGGATCTTAATTAAATACATATTTAGTTACAAGTTACAAGTTACAAGTGGAGTTTATTGTCATTTCAACCATATACAAGTACACAGTGAAACGAGACAACGTTCCTCCAGAAACAAGGTGCTTCATAAGACAAACACTAAACATCACAGACATACGAGGCTACATAATTCACAGTGTATACTTAAAGTGCACAAGTGCAAAAACAAGTGCAGACAGCACAAGACATTGACGGATTGTAAACATTTAAGTGTAAACTTTAGGATGTGTATTTTGGCAGCAAGAATGTAAACCGTAAACAGTAAAACAGATTGTAAACATTGTTTGGTGTGTAAACATATGCATTCTTTTGGCAGCCAGATGAGCAAAGTGTACATATATGCATATGCAAAGTGTACATATATAAGTGTACATATCAATGTACATATATGCTTGTGTTGGTGTTCTGCATGCTAATCAATCAGTGTGCTCGTTTAGCACACTGCTAGCTGATTATTCTGCTAGCTTACGCCACATGCAATTAAACTAACCCTACACGTACTACAAACATCCACCCCCTGGGTGGATCCTGTTTCAATGGACAGCCCGAATTGTTCACGACACCACAATATAAAATTCCAGAGACATTCTCACTGGTACTTTCGCCACTGAGGCCTTTGTAAATCAACTGGCTAACTGACAGCAGTTAAAGCTGCACTCTCAGTCGGTGTGTGGTTAATATTTAATCCACTCGTTGTCACTGTCAATTTTTCTCATTTGATTTAATCAGAAACTAGAGGGCAGAGGATGCAGACCTCATGAATTAATTCCAAAAGGCTTTTCATTTAGAGCGTCTGATTATTTCATTATGATGAGTCATTTGTGTCATTCATGTGCTGGCTGGGCAGAATAAGCTATGAACTCAAAAAACCAGGGTTACAGACAACACGCACGGCTACTCTCGCGAACGCCGGGCCCGAGAATAGCCTGTGAAGCCGAGCGTGAATGAAACAAAGACTCCCGTCCTCTGTTTAATTTGGGTTCTCCAGTTCCTTAAGCAGGAAGTGCGGATGTAGCTTCAAAGTTGACTGAAGTCAGCCCGACTCTCTACATGCTAGCGTTTGAGCGAACGCTGCTATAATTGCCTAGATGATTGACAGATAAATTATCTATCCATAAAGGCCAGCTGTCACTGACCATTTTCAATCTTCCTGGATGGTGTTTGGGTCTAATTCACTTAGTCACACAGTTGCTGATGTGACAGAATTCATCAGGAGAGAGTTTATGCCAATGGCGCACACTTTCTGCTAAAATACAGTACAGTGAATAATTCATGGTTCGTGAGAGCCTCACCTACTTACATCTGAGAAGAACCTTCATGCAGACTGACTAAAGACTGGAGATCACATATCAATACCATAAACAGTTGTGACTAGCTAGACAAACAAAACCAGTGATGTTTGAACAAACCTACTTA
>JAZGTJ010000410.1:0-50391 GCA_036877575.1 Botia almorhae | reverse complement strand
ATATATATAATGAATGAAAAAATACATATATACATTTTCCACCTTTTAAAATATCTTATTTATTAAAAACATATTTTAGATTCATCAAAGCCACCCCCCTCCCCCGGGTAACAGTTTGCATACATGCAGTTAGTTCGCTGTTCTCCCAACAACTTTCTGTGGTACCCACCTGGGACGCTTTTCAGGCGCACCGGTAGGCACAAGCCCTAAAAACTAATTTCAAGGATTTAAACATAAGCCTTCAAAGCAAACGCTGTTTGAGATCACGAGAAACATGCATCGCGTTCGGTTGGTACAAAGCTGAGCACCTGTGAGCATATCCCCTCACTTCCTCTGACTCCTGTGATAGAGAGTTGTACTGCCACAGACTGTTCTCACATGTGTTTATTATGACACTATCTATGACTCATTCACGCACTTCAAACACTGTTTAACCCCAACAGTCCTTTACTAATGTCAAAGCACCGAGAACCAACCAATTACTGCACTGCTGCATGTACCGACTACCTCACACTAGCATATGGAGAGGCCATGTCTTGCCTGTTCTTTGAAGATATTCTTCAGTTCAGTTAGATTTGAATTTAAAATGGTGTCGAGTAAGTTTAGGTAACTGACTAGTGGGGTGCAACTAGCATATTATAATGTTAAGTAACTCCCCTGATTGAAATGATGCCCTGGTCTATATATTTTGCTACAAAACTATGTAGTGTAGATTGTTATTGAAGGCAGATTGGTGAGGTGAGAGTGTAAATGGTAAACATGCAATTGACACTTTAAACTGCAATGAATTATACACAATAGACAGCTATAAATAGCTCTCACCCAATAAAGCTTTAATATATAAAGAGATATTTAGATTTACCCTCCTGTGAGTCTGAATTTCAAATAATGCTATAAAGAAAATGCACAAGTGCATATATGTAAATTAGATTTGAGTATGTGGACCTCTTAGTAGTCAGACTTAAAGCTTGCAGGCAGATTTTTTAATACACAAAATACAGGATAAAGCTTGTTTTTTATATTCATAAACTAATTAGTTTAAAATGTTTCTGCATGCTTTGATTTGGTAGGATTTTTTATGCATGTCTGTTCAGAGTCAGTCTGAACAGGCATATACATATACAGCCAAAACACCTTCCAAACAGAAAATAACTTAACAGTTTTAAACAAAAACACTGACAATCTGAAATCGCCTCACCTACCTGACTTTCTCGAGAGCAAGGTTAACTAATTGTGCCTCACTCTCCTCTGTGCAACTTTGTGTGATGCACCGCCCACTTTTTGATTACATGAAACAAATAAAATAAAACACTCATATGATGAAACCCCTCCCTCAACACCTCCACACTCCTCTGGATTGGGTCAGCAGGGAGGCGGGGCAGCCTGAGCGTGTCAGTAATAATTACGTCTCTGGGCAGCTGAGGGCCCGGCCGTTCTCTGGCTGTCTAAACGAGCCCGACTAATGAAAGCAGAAATGTAAGCTGAGGCTGGAAATGAGCAATCTTTCGCATGGCCTGCGTGGGGCTCCCATTGAGAAGAGAGAAACTGTGGATGAAACTCGCCCTTTTTTGTGCAGCTTCATGCAAGCGCTCTACACATTCCGTCTTTGTTCCTGCCACTGCATTCTCTTGTAGCTGTGTAACAGTATCCACTTGAAACACATCTGCCCCAATTATACAAAAGACACAGGTCTGACAAGAAACTCTGCTATGACTGAAGAAAACGGTGGGGTTGTGTGCGTGCTGTTAGAGAACATGCATTGAGTTTGTGTCCTAATGCTGAGTAACAGATGCAGCTAGAGGCAGTCTGCATGTTTATCTGCTCTGTTAGCAGTGTTGGGCAGTAACAGACTACATGTAATATTAATTAATTAGGTTAGCAAAATTAAATCCTTGTAATTAGATTACATTACACACAATCAGATTCAATTACTTTGTATTAGTAGAAGTGATACTTGCCTAGTTTGTTTACAACAAACAGAAATTAGTTTTAAGGAAAACATATAAAACATCATAGTGCAATCCAGTCCTTTCCAGAGTGTTATTAGTTAATAAATTAATTTAGATGTTAATCCAATGAGCAATAAAAAACACTTTATGAAAGGCTGCTTGTGTTGGTAATAAAGTGATTACGGTATGCTCATATTTTGGTATTTTGTCAAAATAGTACAAAGATTATCCTGTGTGACATTAAAATAAATAAAGATTTTATAACAGAATTACGTTTAATTTACCCAGCACTGTCCGTTTGTACGTTATGTGTCTCAGGAGTGTTCCATGTGACAGTGTGTGATTTTATGTGTGTGCGCAGCAGTTACTCTATCAGTCTGTGTACTGTGGAGGCTCTGCTGTGATGTGGCTTACATCTCCACTTTGATTTGCTCGGCTGGATCCCGGTGGCGATTCTCAGCAAGGTCTGAAATTATACACTAATCTCCCTCACACACTCACACTATGTTTGAGGAATCATATAGTGCTGAGTTGTGCTCCAGTAATGCATGCATTACATTTCTTCTCTATGCACAGTGGGACTGGAGGATGATGAAATCAGTCTAACGTTCAGGCGCGAGAAAGAGAAACAGTCAACGGGGGGATTTGCTCAGTTTTTAAATCTTTGTAAAATGTCTATGTAGGCAGCGTTTTAAGGCATCATAGGCATGCTGGGCTGTTACAGAAAGCAGGCATCTTAATTATGCTGCCTCCTAAGATGGCCAAGAATTCTAAGAGAGCTTACATATGTGACTTTTGGGGAAGGGAATCCCATGATGCATTGCGGCAAGCTTAGTCAAAAAGCACATTTTGAGGATACTATAATCATATTTATTCTATACAAAAGAATAAATATACAAAACAAAACGGTATTAATAAACAAGCTATTTATCCCAAAATTGTGTGAGCTGTGTGTGTTTATGCCTATTACAGCATTGTGTCATTTCTTTTGTGTTGTGAGTTCTATTTGCATGTTGTCATTTAGGCAGTAGGCAGCGAGGCAGCTGACTATGATTTGAAACAAAGCATATAGCGTGTGTTGCTCCTTGTCAGGAGTCTTAAACTGGGGTCCATGGTCCAAGAAAGCCTTGGCTTGATAAAGGTATACTGCAATACAACTGCTCTATAACTGTCAATCCGTCAGAAAACAACAAAAGAGAGAGAAGGCAGAGTGGCCACCTCTCAAGCCCTTCAAAAACGCAACATTTGCAACAGCATTTCTTCACAATTCCTGGAACATGTTTCTTTTCAGTCTGTCTAATTTTTGACTGGAAGGTCATCCGGGACATGACGCTGCTTGTCTGTTTCCGTTGTGTTTTGTGGACATCCAAGAGCTAGTAAGGCAAAGACCTTCAAGTCACTGAAAGTGTATAAATGTGTGTGTGTGTTTTGGTTTGTCTTGCCCGTGGCTGTACAGATTAAAGCTAATGGTAGACAGAGTAAATCCTGCGTTTTGCTGAGGAACTCCAGCACTGGGTCTCTGTATGTCAGTGATAAGGCAAAGGGCATGTCATAAAAAAATACAACAAGAGGAAAAACGGCTTGTTCTTCTCTCCTCTCTGTACCGCTCTAAGTATCAGACAAAAAGAGAAATGTTCAAAGCCATCGTAATGTCTCTCTTCAGACTGACGTATGGCACGGTCGAAATAAAAGACAGTGAGTGAAATCTACGACATTGGAGTACTGCGCTTTTCATATTTCAGACTTGATAGAGGAAGAGAGGCGCGATGAGGAGCTCAGTCAGAATAAAGATGAAAGGAATAAGAGGGGAGAGCTGAGATGAAAGCGCTGATAGGCCCGTGGCCCTCATATTCATTGTGATACCACATGCTTGTGACTGTGTGTGTGTGCATGTAAGGGCTGTTTGGGGTGGAGTTTAGCAGAGATGAATGCAGCAATGGGGAGGAAGGCAGCACAATGCCAACCGAGTGTGTGTGTTAGTCCACAGTAACTGACAATGTACAATTATTATTAATTGTGGTAACAGAACACATGTGCCACAGAAACCGATCTAGTTGCAAGACACTTAGAGGGAAGGATGATTCAACCTGTCACTTCTCTCTCTCTTACTCGCTCTCCCTCTCTCCACCCCTTCGTATTTCATTTCATTGTCTTCTGTTGCCACGACACTCTGCATTAGACAAAATTACACAGTGTTCTCACTGACAACTTAAACCTTAAGATTCAAATAGCAGAGTTATCTCTGACACCTGCCGCTGTATCAAACCTGCCCACGACTCTACTGCTTTAGTAGATCAACAGTACAAGAAAACTTGTGCGGAAAACAACACCAGCAAACCTTTATGCACTATTCAATAGGACTTTATCGTCAAGGCTCTTTGTATTTTAATACACTTTATCTTAATCATTCAAATGCACACACAAACTAGATTATAAAGTAATGAACACGTACATTAATAAAGTAGGTAATATAAAGTACACTGTTTATGTGGACAACCATGTAATGGTACAAACAAAATGAAATGACTGTTTATATAGAAAACGTTATAAATCAAATTCAGGGGAAACACAGATGTTTCATAGGCTAATGTGCTATGCAGGCTGATAGAAATAGGATGAAAATCATATAAATGCTGCTGTATGTGAAAACTGCCTATATGTTGCACATCTTGGCTCGTGATAAGGGGTCTGCCCACACCACATTCAGACGCTTGATTGAAAAAATCCCTAAAGCACAGCTTCCACCTCCCTACTGAGCTGTCTGCAGTACACAGAGAACCTCTCTACACTCAATATCTCTGTGATTGGCAGGATCATTCATTCAGGGTCTCAATGGGTAACGTTGCCTCCACTGACCCTGAAATCTTGCACCTCGCCCCACTGATCGGTTTGTGACAACAAAACGTGCAAAATCAAATGCACATTAGTGAAATTAAGCAGCTATTGTGTGCAAGTTACAGTTCGTTTCACACAGAATACATAAAAAAACATTACTCGGGTGGAATATTTAAAAAAATTAATGTAATTTTCCAGCCAAGCATATTACAAAGCTTTTTTTTGTTATATGATACCTTTCATAAAAGCTACAAGTTCTAATGAAGGTTCTGTGACATCTAGCATGTCAAGAACCTTGGTAAAACCTAAAACGTTTTGGGAAATGCACACAGTGTAGAAACAAATGTTCATAACCATCGCATTCTCTATGTTCATTGCACATAGAGATGGTTCATCCCAACCAAGATCCATCACTACTGGAAAACAATTCCCAGCATATTATTTAAAACCTATAGTTTGACATTTAAAAATATAATCTAGAACAAAGTTTCTGCCACAATGCCAGGGTGTTGAGGATGACTGCCAGGGCATCTGTATGCCATGACAAGGTGTTCAGTGTATGTGTTAATGGTGTAGGTCAAAGAGCCCAGACTCAAGTCCCTGTCCTATTCTACTCTCTATAAATGGCTCAGGTGGTCCAGCCTTCAGTGTAATTACACTCAACTTTTTCACCCATTTTATTATCAGCCAGGTAAAAATACCCAAAGTTCAACCACTTCCTGTAAAAAAAGGAAGGCTTATCTCTTCTGAATAAGCCACATGATTTGAAGTATCATTTATGTTCGTAGCAAAATCTGTGTGGGATGAGCTACACACTGGAGATTAATACTAAGGATTAGGGGATTGTTTGTTCAGGTACGCACAACAGAAACAATGTTTGTTTTAGCAAGCGCAACTGATTAGTCCTACGTAACTTGAACTTTTATCTTTACAAAGCTCAATATGGTGTCAAACAGAAAACACTATGTACATGAATTCATCAAAGCAAATGTACACATTACATTAGAATGAACTGATGCAGCAATAGTTTGCACAGGTAAACGTTATAGTTGCTATACCTTCAGGCACTAACAATGAATCTACGTCTAATCTTCCAGTATTCAACACAATCCTTTGTTTTGTGGTGCAATGCCTTCGGTGTTACACTGCAGTACAAAGAAAGGTGTTGTTAGTGAGCAAGCTGATCTGGATCATAAGGAATTATATAGGCGCAGTGAATTACAGTGCATTCGACAGCTACAGTTCACGCAAGAAAGGTTACTGAGATCAGCAGTACAACACAAGTGTATTTTCTCGGCTAATTAAAGCCGTTCCTTTAGGAAGCTTAAGACATCAGGGATCTTGGCATTAATTACAAATCTACATGTTTTACTTACAAATGCAAACAGCTAAGAAACATTTCCGGAAAATCTGCCGGGATTTAACAAAATGTGCAAAAGCTCCATTAATTCAAAACCACCAACTGAGGGCTGGAGTTGATTTAACATCCGACAGAGGCTTTAACAGAGCTTCAGAAACCTTACAGACCAGCTGGATTTATAAAATGTAAAATACAAACAAAATGTAGTGTGAAATATTTGTTGGGAAGCATAACACACGGTGGATCTCAAATGGTTTGGTTTGGGATCCAACCATTATATTTTGAATATATATTGAAACATATTTTGAACTGCAATGCTTCATTTAAATTCAGTATTGTTTTCAATAGCAACCCTATTTAAACAGATATGTTATCCATTTTTGGGTGGTAACCCATCAGTTGAGAACTACCGTTTCAACAAATGTACTATATGTTGTATTTAACCCTGAATTAAAAGTTAAATTGCTGAATTAAATGTTAAATTCAGCAATTCATCTATTTACATTTATAAATTGGTGCATTTAACATAAATTCACTGTTGTGCACAGTCCCTAGGAATCAAACCTGTGAACTTGGTGGTGTTAGTTGTTCTACCGGTTGGTTTCAAGGAAAAGAATTTATTTAAGGGGATATATAAAACAAAAACTCAAAGCATCAGACGAGAGAGGCAAAGGTCTCGGAGAGGCAGATGAAAGTGACTCATCAAAGAGACAGACTCTAGCTATGCCATTCCAGCTACAGTATGTACCTTCTCTCCCACTTTTGTTTCACAGAATTGATGTATTTGTACAACCAGCTCTCCACAAAACATCAAACAAAGGCTACAAGACAAAAGCAGGGTAGTGATGTTTTAAGTGTTTGGGAACTCACGTGTGTGCACGGTTTTGTTTCTGTGAGTATGTGCTAGCATCATAGTCTGTACCACAGCACACACTGTAATCATTTCCATTGAACAAATTCACCCTAAAAAAGCAGAACTTGGTTCAGTGGTCTGATGAAAGGGCATTAATAAACTGATTTTTCAACATAATGAGCACAGTTCAAAAAGAAGCATAGATTGCAATTATGCTGTCTTATTACAATAATCATCATTATAAGCAGTTCATGTGCATTTACTGATTTTTTTTGGTAATTCAGTATAGGGCCGTTCTATACAAATGTTAACCTTACAATGGATAAATGAAGTGTTTACAAAATAAACAACACAACTCTATATTTGACTGTATAATGCTTCATATATTTTACTAAATAATGCTTTTTTAATGAAATTGCATTGTTTATTTACAACGCATGAGGTGTGCATCCATAAACACAATATTTTATAATGAGTAATTGCAACACTTAAAGTCGGATTGAATGAGCTGCATTTAAAGTCATTTTAAAATAAAGTACATACTATATAAATGTGCTAGGTTGCTTCTCATACTTCTCATACAGTTAAGACAATAAAATATACTACTCGGTAAAAGGCTGTTTATTCTGATAATTATTACAATATATTTTTAACTACTTGAGTCTGTACTTTACAGTGATTTTACCAAGGGTGTTTTTAGGCATCAATGTTCAACAAACACCAATGTTCAACAAACAGTTCTGTTTTAATAATAAATTTATAATTAACAGAATAAGTTAATCGCTTTTTTCAACCATCATCTGTGCATGATGTACTGTACATACTATACATCAACAATTAGCACAGAAATTTAAGACCGTGTTTTGTGTCAGCGGTTGATAACAGCATGTTAATGCCACGTTCAGAAATGGCACGTCTGTAATGAAGAGATGTCACATCCCTAACATTGTTTGTTTCCTCATTAATGTGTAAACTAAAATTAAATGTATGTTTCTGAAGAACCGTCCCCTCCCTATTTTGCGGGTTTTATTCAGGGGTGTATAAAGCACACACATTTACCACTTAACAACGAGCAGTGTCAAAATCCTACTCAAATAAAACTCAAAGTGTCTTGCCAAAAATATACTTAAATAAAAGTGTAAAAGTAAAAAGTTCAACACTTCAACATTTAATTGTACTCAAGTATTAAAAAGGAAAAGTTCTTTCCAAGCTTTTGAAATAGACTGATGAAATCAGGAAATAGTGGAGCTTTTTTCTTTAAAGTAACTTCGATGCGCAAACTTTGTAAAGCAACCTGTTTCATCACTTCCTCAGTGTCCTGACTTCACAAGACTTAAGGACATTCCATACGGAGTTAAACTAATACCTTAATTGTGTAATCTGTTATCTAAAATTCATCCGCAGTTGTTTATAAATCATGAAAGTCAAGCTCACCCATCATCAACAATGGTTATAATTACTATCTGTTATTGCATCAATTAAAACAATTGCTATGGGGTCAAACACTCAAACAGTTCGCTTAGCTCAGTAAAACAACAAGATCTGTTACTCATACTGTATAATGTATAAATGTTTTGATAAAGTAAAAATGTTTAACAAAAGTCAATTTAGTGATAATTATTAATGCTTTTGTGAAGTAGTCACATTTTACATGTTGGCAACTGACCGTAATGCTGCAAATGCCCTTAATTTTTTTTATATTTGGGCAATAAAAAAAATCTATCACCCTGTAGTCATGCCAAAATATTGCGGGTTAAATAATGATAACAATACTGAAATTAATTGCATACAATAAATATTCCGACACATTGACATTGTCCCCTCCCTCGTTCAGTGAGATACACAATCTTTCTTACTTCTGTTTTATCTTTTCTAAATCTTACCCCACCCTTCCTCTCTCCCTGTTCATCAATTTTCCAAATGTGCATAATGTGTGCATGTGTGCATCACTTGCTCACACTCACCCTGCTGAACGAAGGAGCCGTAGACGAACCACATGGAGTTGTAGAGAGTGGTGGAGGAGACCGAGCCCATTGGTAGTCTGGGAGGGTTGAGCCAATTGAGAAGATACACAAGGGTTCCTACAAGCAGCACTGTGCCGGCTATGCAAGCCCACAAAGAGAGGTCGAAGGGGGCCAGGCATGCAAACATATCCACCGTCCTTTCGGCCTTCCTAAGCAACACACCCACTGAGTAGTCCATGTAACGTGCGGTGAAGTCCACCACGCTCTCCCGCTCGGGTGTGATGGTCAGGGCTGAGAGACCCACGTCTGCTCTCTGCCAAACAAACAGACACACAGAGATCACACACACCATATAGATTCATAGGCACAGTGTGCTCACAGAAAAATCATATTTGTAGGCAAAGACAAATAAAACAAACACTTGAAGCAAACAAAAGCAGCATTTCACAGAAAACCAACAATCACAGACCAATACAGACCGAACTAGTAATCATAATAAGTGCCTTTAAATGCTACTTCTCAAAGCGTGTTCCACAAAAACAATACTAAAGGTAAAAAAATAAATACACTGATAAGAAAAATAAAAACACATCAGAGTAATAAAAAAGAATAAATAAATGAATGAATTAAAAACACAAAAAAGAAGTCACATATAAGCAGTATAGTATACAGTGTAATGGATGAGGAAGGGTTAAATAAGTGCATTTATTCAGAATATGTAAGAATATGTAAGAATTGAAATTATATCTTCACAAAGAAACACATCTGCTTTATAATAATTATGACTTTCATGATGTTAAATCAGTAGGTATGGAATCATGCGGCCTTCCTTATATTCATACCCCAATCACAAAAAGAAAATCCACATATTTCTCCACTGCTGCTCAGGGCAGTACAGTGTGCTGCCAAAACTAAAATTGCTTCTAAAGCTTTTAGATGCTAAACAACATGTAATTTAAGGCAGTTTTGGCAGTTCTTGAAATTATAGTTGTGCACAGCAGTGAGACCTGCTCTGCCTGAGAGAGTTCCTGTCAAGAGACATTATCATCTGCAGAACAAAAGCATTTCATAATCAGAGCCACAGTCACCTGCCTGACTCCCATTAACCTGCCTGGCCACCTTCAGAAATCAGGGGCCCCCACAAAACCTGTGTTTGAGCCGATATAGAGAAGCATGCGTCCCCTGGATCAGTGCACACATGCTAATCCACACAACAAGACCACCTTTGATTGTTTTGCTATAAACCTTTGTTGCATCATACTGCTTGTTTTATAACAGGAACCAATCTACAGACTTTTAGATTAGATTTCAGATTGACTTTTTTCGTGGGCACAGAACAGATGCAGTGTTGGTATGCTAGTGGTAAGATTATAAAAAAAAGATGTACAGTATCATAATAAAAAAACATTGTTTTGTGCACTACATTTCAGTTCCACTCTATACTTCAACATCTTAACTTTTTTCTTCTTTGCTTATCTCAGTTCTGACACTTGGACAGAAAGTAATAGTGTCTTCTTTTAGAAGATACCACAATGGTGCCTGTAGCTCACCGGGTTCAGAAAGTGCAAGTATTTCAGCGTGGGTATGTCATTTTCATGGTTTATGCTGAAAAAAGTGGGGGTGGATGAACAGGTTAAACAATGCTCATCTTCAACATTTTTATGACGGGCCATGTTTGTGCAATTTTCCTGAGCTCAGCTTGCAGGGCAGCAGACAGCTGGTCATGGCAGCAAAAACACTGATGATTTTATAAATAATTGCATTAACAAATGACATATCACCAAGCTTGTGTAAGAGGAAAGAAGACAAGTACAGAATGTTAGCGATAGATCCTGATGTCACTTTCCCCTACCATTAACACAATTTACAGCTGGCTAGATCTGCTCATTTCATGGTCTGCTAAGGAAACAAAATGCTTAAATGAGCAGAAACAGTCATTTATTGCGCAGAAGTATTTGACTGTATGGACATCTGGACTGTATTCATAGAATATAGAAAAGCTTAGCATGAGGGAATATTGTATTGTGTTTGATTGTGCATGTGTGTTCAGGTGTAATTAATGCACTTGTAAATGGTTACTATTAACGTATAAGTCCTTTCACCTGTAATTTCCTGGTCTGTTGTGTTCAGAGATATCTATAATACCTGGAGAAAGTTATTGCTTTGCATTATGATTCATCTGATTGGCAGAAATAAGCAATGTGAAATCTGCCATCTTTGCTCATGGGTACTCAGCTCTGCACCCAGCGTTTCTGAGCCAATCACCTGCATCATAAACATGAACAACGCTGATTGGCTGAGTGCACTTCAACAATGTACACAGTCCAAAGCCCTTTGACTAGCAACCATGTCTTTTTCACACTTATAAGAGCCTTTGAGGCATTTGTTAAAAATCGACTATAATAAAATATTTGTTATATTTGTTGCTGGTCAAAATATGTGTTTGTCAAAATGCATGGCTTCTTCTGAATGGCTCTTAATGTGGAAAAAGCTTTTTGCAGTCCTTACCAGGAGGGGCTGACTGGACCATATTAATCAGGGAAACACACAAAACAGAGACTTTTAAAACTTTTTGCTAAAGAAATGAAATCTGATAAAACATCAAAGGTCTGTCCTGTCATAAAAGCCCACAGAATTTGAAGTTGCTTAAAAACAATGTATTAACAGAGACTGCAACAATGGGATTAAAGCTCATTTATATTTTCTTCTGTTATATCTATCTGGAAATAGAGATAAGCGGCAGCACACTCAAGCCTGTGTTTCCATTCCCCTGACCGAACAGTGGTGAGAAATATTCACAGTACAGAGAGCAGTGGGAATGGAGGCGTGTCGTACAAATGTAGAGAGCTGTGGAATGAAAAACAGCAGGGGATTGTGGGTAATGGCCCTGAAATTGTGTGTCTGACCTCTCACTACTGCAAGATTTGCCTTTTGTTTATCTGCCAGTGGACAGCATTTCAGCGTAAAGTTTTTCTTATTCATGTGTAAGGAATCTGTGTACTTCTGTATCAAAGTACTGAAGACGATTTGGGAATTTCAGTATTCTGTATTCAGTATTAAAAATCACAGATGTCTTTGGCATTCAGCCATAATGTGGTAAGTTACTCATATCTAAAGCTGTGCTGACTGCAGTAAAAATTATTCTGCATCATCAAAAATGAATCTTTGAGCTTTGCATTGTGTATGTAAAATTTAAAATGCAGAGGTTTAGTGTACGGTGGGTTCCAAAAACACAAATATTTCACTCAAACACTGAAGCTGATAATATACTTTGTAATGGAAAAATGTCTTTTTAATGGTCTCATAGCTCACAATTTATTAACACCAGGTACACTGTCCTTTACATACATAAAAGCAGAATATCTTACCTTGAAAACCAGTTCTCCAATAAGACCATTCCAGGTCCCATCAGCCTGCTGGCTGCCATATTTATGATCAGGGGCCACATAGATCTCATACTTGAAACCAAGATAGTTGGCCAGAGCATCCAGAACATCAATGGAGAATCCCTGGTACTTCTTAGGTTTCCCCAGTACATTCTCAGAGACCATCACAAATGGTTCTTCCTGGAAAGAGCGACAGCACACAAATCATTCAAGCAGCTTATTAAGTGACTAAATCATCTACCTGGAAGCAACAACACAGTCACAGAAGATTAAGGCACTCAAAAGCCTATGGACATTGAGGTAAGTCCGGAAGCTGGATTTAGACCCAGCAGGGTATTATAACATTCTACCCAGAACCAATTTTGACAATCGTGACTCTGAAGGTGGCACACGCCCGGGGCCGACACAAGTATTTAAGTGTGTGTATAAGCTGCTGCAGTGTCTTGGTTAATGCACATAATTTGAGTTGATTTTCATCGGGAGTCAAATGCTGTTGTATATGGGCTAAAGCTTAATGTCATTTGGCTTTAACCTTGCTTTATAAGCTGTGGCATAATTCTAAGAGATGTCAGGCAGGTATTAGCGCCATGTCATGTCCAATAAAGATTCATGTGGAGAAAGTAAATATGTATGTTTATTTTTAGTGTAGTGCAATTGTTTTTAAAGAATATAAAGTTTTTCATGTAATAGCTGAATTTTATGCTTGATTTTGAAAATGTTCACAAATATCTGTTGAGAATTATAGGGGAAAACAGCCGTGAAACCTTTTAAAGATATTTTATATGGAAATATTTATGTTACTGGTGACGATTCTTGTAAAGTTATTTGGAATTATCTAATGCCCTAATTTTTATATCAAATAAGTTTGATCATCACTGTTTCTCAAAGTAACGGCAGGTTAATTTGTAAGCTATGTTTTGTCTCAGGAATCAGCATGCTACTTATAGAGCACTGTAAGCTAGTCTTGATAAAACTGTCTCATAATGCCTAGTAATCAAGGTCAGTTTTTAATTAAGATGGTGTCTGATGATGTTTGACTTTCACACCTCAGGACAAGACCTGCCATTTATTACACTATTATTAATATTCATTTTTAGGGACCTGGTAAATGATTAGCATTCAGGAAATACACTATCATAGTTCCTGCTGATGCCGAGCAAGAGTTTCTTTGCACGTTTAGTCAGTTTATACGGTTCATCATTTTTTTTGGAAGGAATTTGAGGCGAAATACTCTGAAGTAAAAAAAAAACCTTGATATTAAATTGAAATCATTTTCTCTTAGTTCTACATAAAGATTCACATTTATCAAAACATTGCTTAACTTGATGGTACTTGTCAGTCATGCATTATTCATTTACAGTTCTGACTGACTCGTAGGATCTCTAATGCTCAATTAGGATTTAAGGTTTTACTGCACTTACATCAAAGAAATTAAGTTCTGTGAAGGATTGTCTGTGCTTTTAAATGAAAAGTATATACCTTGTTTCAAGCTGATCGTACAAGCATTAGCTACGCCTATGGCTGAAGAAACCAAAGATGTGCAGCAATGGGACTGGCCTCCATTAGTATCGATTAGTCTGTCTTCACGGACAGAGATGAGCGCTGTCTCCATGGATCACCAGAACCAGCTCAGCAGACTATTGTGGAGGTGGATATGATGTGATTTGGATTTAGTTCGAGCCTTGGGCCTACTCATGTTGAATTAAAGGTCTACAAACAGTGCCATACACTGCCAATCTGGCTCTGGAGAATTTCTGAAGGTCACATAGAATAAATGCTGCTTTATATGGAGAAAGTTTAGAGAGTCGTTCTGTGTGAGCTGAGGAAATGTGCCTAGGAATGCTGACAGATGCCTGTTACATTGAACTGTGAGAACAGAGAGCAGGCAAGCTCTGAAAGTGTATATATCCAGCAGCATCTGCATCTATATTTGCAGTAATTACTGCATTTTTAAAAGGATTTTTTCTCCCTCATGCCACTCTCAACTTGAACGCTATTATTTTGTCATGGAATACAAATGTACAAACTCCTCAGTTCCACACAATGACTGTTTACAGTAATCATGGCTGTCAGATTCCAAGAAAAAGGCCATATTTTTTTCTATATTTGTTGTAACTGTGATTGGAAAAGAGAAAATTCTTTAAAATTTCTACTTTTGTATTTCACAGACAAAACAACAGTAAACAGATTTATCACAACTTGACAATAGCATTGTTGGGGCACACAAACTCCTGGATTAAAGTAATGTCATCTTTATTTGTTTATACTGCCTGTTGTTTACCTATTATTAGTTAGTTTCATTATTGCCCATTAGTCAACAGATGCTCATTAAAAACTGCAGGGGTCATGAAGGTTCACCTTTAATTTAACTGAGCCGAGCTTCTGCTATCAACCAGTTCACTTATGTATTATATGGCTGTATATTATTGTCATTCATTTGTTGTCAGAGAAGGAAAGTCTCCAACTGAGTTTGCTTCCTCTCAAGGCTTTTCCCTCCAAAACCTCAACATCTTGTGTTTTTGTCCTTCCCACAGTCATTGTTTAAAAACATTAAAGCAGATTTCTGTCAAGCTGTCTCCTCCAAAAAATCGTTCCTGGCTTATTCATATGATGTTTGCAGCAGTAGAATATTAATGAACTTTCATTTATAGTTGCCACTTTTGAACCTTTACATTTCCTTGTTTGTCTGCTAAAAGACTTCCCAACTCTTGCTAAATACCATCTTGAGATGTCGGAAGTTGGAGGAACTTTACCTCAGCATGGAGCCTTGACAGTCCTGAAAGGCTGTATTCAACACACAGCTGCTAACTGAAGACCAGTGACCAACCATCGTGCATGAGCACCCCTCTCGCATCATCGTGACCCCATGACACCCTTGCATGGTGTCACTAACCCGACGCAAACAATAGCCCGATGTTTATTTTTCATATTCTCTTAAACAAATTCTTATTGATGGCTGAAGTGTTTCTGGGAATATGTCAGGCAGATTTATCATGGAAGGGGCGTTATTGACTGCATACAGCCAGCACATTAAGGCAGCGCTTTCTAATCCTCACCAGACCCCCCTCGTTCAATAAGCTATTAGAGGAAGTGAGGATATGCATGCCAACTCGCACTATAGCCAAGAGGTGCCATCCATCAGACCTCCCTCTGAGCAGCCTATGTGAGACCCCTGCATGAGTCTTCAAAACCAATTGACCGTCTGCACGATGAAAACAATATTTGTAGCACTTGAAGTGGGGGCAAAGGTACAGCAGCGATGTCCCTTTTAACAGGATTCTTCCACTCTTGTTTGTTATCTGTGCTGAAATATAGCCTTGTTCTTATTGAACCGACCTAGAAGGGGTACAGACCCCCATTCACCCAACCCAGTCCCTGCTTCTAAGCATGTTGCATTGATTTCCTCTCTCATTATATGGTCGTCCTTTTCAGCTAACTACACATGCAGTGATTCAAATTCTCACAGATCTTGTGGACAATCTCAGCTGTTGCTACTAAAAATCAATAGCAGGCATGGACCAAACAGGTCACATAATGGAGTGATGTATGTACCAAACATCAGCGCCATTGTGTGTACATTGCCACTTGCTGCATGCCTGCATGTACTGCTGGTGCAGTGTTTGGAATCCATGCAGCATTTGTAAATCATCTTGGATTTTTATGCTTTTGGATCTTTTTTCTATTTTGTCTCTAGATGGAAATTGGTTGTCTCTCAGCGAGTGAATGAAGAACAGGTGTCATGGTCCATTGAGAATATAGGGTTTTACTGGCAGATGTGTGTTCTCCCAGTAAGCGCTTGTGTTTGAAACAGAACCAGATTTCCTAAGACTTGTGAGGAGCTGTCAGAGTTGGCTCACTGTATTTCTGACACCCCTGCCACTGGGGCAGCTGGAAGCAGCGAGGAGTCTAAGCTGCTGGGAGCCAGAGGGCCACAACCAGCTAGTTGTAGGACCTAAGGGAGCGTTCAATCAGCCAGGAAGCATGTGCCTTTCCCCATACAACTGAAGGTTTATTTTACAAACAACAACATATCCCACGCTTCCAAGATCCCTTTCTCCCAAACCGTATGTTTCACCACAAGGCTCAATGGAACTTTAGTGGCACAAAAAGCCAAAATTCTTTCTTCATTCTTTTCCATCCTGTTTTAAATCATTTAAAATAATAAATAAATATTTAAATAATAAGATATAAATACAAAAGTTAGTCAACTTCTCTAATTGACTAATTTAAACGACCCATACCCTTCTTTTTGCAGAGATTCTTACTGTCCTCCAGTATCTTTAGCTTGGTTTGCCAACAGGTGTGTGTTTGTATGTTCTAGTCTCCTGCTTCATCCCGCCACTAGGGGGAGTCCATTAACATGCCATTTACATCTATGCACCTGGAAGACATTTTTGTACTCGCAGTGCATTCAAGCTTTATTTTCTCTGTATTTCCTGTGAATCAAACCCATCATCTTAGCATTGCTAGTCTCCTGCTCTAAAAACTGTGCTGCAGAAATCTACAGTATTTCTGCTGTTTTTCTTTTGCCCAGATAGCTGTATCCAATGTGATTTACAGCATATATGATGTAGGGTACACATTTTATCAGTTGCTGAGGATTGGGATGGACCCATGACTGTTGCTAGTAACTATAGGAACCCACGGCAGGCTCTGTCATCATGAACAACTGCTCATTGTTAGTGATTGGGAGTGTATTATTCACAGAGCATTCTGTTAGGCAGAATAAAGGACAAAAAAGGGGTAGATGGGGAGAGAGAAGAAGCAGAGACGCAGCATCACCTCATTCTTCTCTGGCTGACTTCAAAGCAGGGATATGAAGAATTTAAACCTCTGAATCTTTAAAGAACTCCAGGGACTCACTCAAATCGGCGCTGGAGGCAAGATAGCAAAACTCAAATCTCAATATAACCCAGATCCCCCTCTCTGCATTCACTGTACCCCAAATATCACTCCTAATGAACCTGGAGACCAGAGGCTTCATGTGAACAGACCTCTTGAATTCATTGGAATGAATATGGATTACTCAGGGGTTATTGAAAGCGTATGATGTCCGGTCAAACAGAGGCACTCAGAGACAGCTGAAGACCTAAAGTCACTTTTGCGTCATTTATATTAAAATTATAAGGTAATGGGAAAAAGAAACCACAGAGCAACAGTGATTTTGTATGTCGTTATAAGGACTACTGGTGCACTAAGATGAGTTATACAGCCCTGAAGGTACGTCAAAAGTTTTAAAGGGAAACTTACCAGCACGGTGACCACACGCAGGACGACCCCACGCATGTTGTTTTCCAGCTTCCGATCGGTCAGAGTTCCATTCAGTCCGTGAACCGGGTCCCAAGTTGCAAGCTAAACAAACGCAGAAAGTTCACGGTAAGTTCACTGCCTGCACAGTGAAGAGAAACATTGACTACAGTAACAGCATATGGATTTATATTTACATGAACTGCAGAACACTGGCAGAAATGACTGCATTTCAGGAAACAAGCATCTGAAGTTTCTGTTCCATTTTGATTTATCATAAAATTGATTTTTGAGTCTCAAAATAAAGGGTTCCGACACACTCGCATTAAAACCCAGCTAACCCAATTCGTGTGAAAAATAGAGATTGTTTGAACATACACAACATATTCCTGTTATTCCATTCACGTGACAAAGATTTGTTACGTAACCGGTTGGTGTCGCCTGACAGCTGGTTAAATTAGACCCTCAAAACCTATTGTAAAGGTTCATGGGTTTCCCGATACAATCCATTCGTGTCTGAATTTCACCAGACAAGCTCACCGATTGGAATACAGCCAATGAGTAAGAATAAATTTCTCTGCCAGCTTTTCCACGTGGTGTTATTGTTAACATTTATTTTCAAAAGCCACTACACAATGTGTGGCTTTTGCAAACCGTCCCATACAATACATCACAAGCAGCTGTCTATGGACCTGCGATTCCTCTCGCGTTTAAACCACAGCTAGACGGAATCAGAGGCGGGCCATCAAAATAAATCAGCTGAATGGCTTATATTTTGGTGTTAAGTAAATAGCAACTAGCCCAGCAAAATAATACAATGTAAAACTCAAGTACTCAATTAAGTCAACAAAAGTACTAACACAATGCAATAAGACAAAACTAAAAACAGGTTTTAACATGGAAACCACAGCAAGGAACAGAGTAATCATGATTTAGACAAGTAAGTAATTTAGTGCTCTGCTCTAATACCCAACACAAATGTGTTTACCGAATTCTAATTAGAATCAGCCAATGTGTGTCGCATAAACAATTTGTTGCCCTACTGTGCTCTTTTTTTCCCCTTGAGTCGGGTAACAACTGAAAACAACAATTGATTTATTTTCAAAAAAGTAAATAAAAAACAGTGCTGAGAATGAAGCAATATACTTCAGGAATAACTTCCTGAAATGCATCAAGCTACCTTTGAAAATTTCTTACAAGGTGATCAAAATTTACAGGTCGACTGCAAGAAAGTGTTTGAAAATGATTTTTCTGCTTAATCAAAAATATGATAAGGGAGATTGGGGGGTAGTAACATTTTGAAGTTTTCCATTAAAAGACTCTTATGACACATCACAAACTGTTTAAAAACACACACAACGTCACCCTCAACCAACCACAACACCAAAACAACCTTGCCGAAACAATAACATTGTAAAAGATGTAATGCACAAAACAAATCTCAGGCAGTGTCAGAAATAAAAAGGTTTTATAAAGGTGCAATATTTGCCTCTGGAGATCTTTTTGATTTTCAGGGATATTTTTTACTTTATCAATAAAAGACGATTAAAAAACAAACAATATGCATCTATTTACTTGTCAAGTACCTTAATTAAATAATTTAACGCTCAATGTAAATTCAACACAGAACAATTATGACTGTTATTTACAAATTCAAATGCATAATTATTAACATCAAATACAAATGTAGCTGTGGAGAATGCAGAATATACCATAACATTACAAACATTCTTCTAAACTACATAACTGGACATAACATCTTACTAAACTGGACAAATATGTTAGATTGCCAACGGTTAGATCTGATAAAATCAAAGTTTTGGAGCTGTTGGGAGTGTCTTTTTTACCTCACAATCGTTGTTTGTAGATTGTAGTATTTCACATATAAACTACTACTTATTAGCTACACATTCAACAATATTTGCTTCCAAAACAGCAAATACAATCTGACAGCTACAGGTCAACACATGCTGTCTACAAATGCAGTTAAGCCAAATAGAATGGACAAAATATTATGAAATATATCAAATGTGAGATATCAGATAAAGCATCTTTCATATATTGTACCACAACAGAATGAGAAGCAGATTTCCATAACAGGTGATAAGAATCACACATTTTACCTGAGGGTTTCATTTCCCCAACAGGTAGATAAAATTCACTAGATAGAACATTTTTACACAGTTTTTTTGAGCACAGAGTTTTTGCCCTGAAACCTGGTGACTTTATGGTAATTTAGTAGGACACTGGAGTGTCTGCAAATAGTCAACTCATAGAACTCCTACCACACCATTGTGTGCTTTTGCTAGTTATTAGCATAATATTGCATAATATACCGGAATTAGACAAGTTACACTCCCCATAGATGACAGAGTCTATAGTCTATAGATGAAGATGATCTATTATAAAGATCAGAACCACTGGTGGCTTTTCTACCCCGAACTGTCATTTTAAGTTCATTTCTTTCGAATCAGCCTGAATAATCACGCTACATGCTATCATGCTATCATCAAACCACCTGAAATATTGATGTACCCAAAGGTACATGTGTGCAAATGTGTGTCTGTTCTCCCTGATGATGGCTTAAAAATCAATACCGTTAAATATCACGCAGCAGTCATGTATAGAAAATGGTTTGTCCATGCTAACCTCTGAAACTATTTATTCATTCTTATCATAAGTACTTTGCCCTTAGCCATTTTTATTAATTCAGCCAGGTATTCAGGTAGAGATTCTGTGTGAAATACCAGCATCAAAATTCTATGCACCCACAGACCTAAAGTTCTCTTTTAATCCAACCCCCCCAGACAGACACTTTACTTTCAACAGGTTCCAAGCTGGGGGAACTTTTTGTTTACACAACGCAAAGACATACATGCATGTTTTTGAAGGCAAGGTATGATGAAGCTTTTAATCATTCAATATGAGCATTAGATGTATAAATTTCATGTATTGTACATCACAACATGTATTGTTGCTTTAAATTACATTCCATGTCTAATTGTGGATAGATTTGATTTCACAGATAGCATTTGATGCAAAGAAACGAGACAATGTTGTGTCCGTCTCCAATGCATTTTTAAAATAACATAATACAATAGTCAATCAACCTTCATTTTCAGCCATTAAACGTATTATCAGTCCATTTCCTGTCCTGAGGAGCAGGTGGAACGTTTTAATAATGTCTGATTGATTGATTCCAAAAGTTCCATTAATTAAAACGAACCTTTTGGTTAAGGACACAGCTATGCTTTTAAGTGCCTCTGTATTGATCTCTAGGCATAGTGTTTGAAGAGCAGCCCTGGAAAGCAGCTCTAACGCAAAATGTGAATCACGTCCACTTTTTAAACTTGTCATTATGATTTGATTGCATGACATGGAACGTGAACCTTTAGCATTGTCCATGGGGGCCGAATGGCACTCTCGACTGTAACTGCATAAACTCATAAAAGCTAGATTTACAGCTAGCTGGGAATGCTAAGGGCTGATGAGAAATTTCAAGTCTGGACTAACCGATAAAATACCATCTGTTGCAGGAATACATGTAGCGGTAAGGGCTGAAACGCTGTCGCTGACTGCAGCGGCATGCATCGGCACATCCATCGACCCCGAGACTCGTCGTTTTAGGTTGACTTCAGGGAACAGCGAAAAGACATACAGTACGTGCCTAAGCTCGAACCCGAGTGTTCACTCTCGACAGAATCACTGGAGCGGAAGTGTCATTTCTGAGCGTGTACTTTTAACACTTTCAGCAGGGGTGCTTTTGCGACTGTGGTGTGACAGGAAGCACATGTGTCATCTGAAATTCGTTTTGCATGCTGAACCTCAAACTAGCGCCACACTGTTTGTTGTCTTCTAACGGTAGGGCTGTACTGCCTCATCTCATGAGACAGTACAGTAAATTTCAAGACAGTAAATTTCACGAGGAAGGAGGTGAGACAGAGCAGAGAGAGAGAATGCGAGAGAGGTGGAAGGGAGAGAAAGAATGTCTCTTATCTACAGAGAGACAGATAAGAGCTCATTTCCCACTGCCGAATCGAAACAAGCCGCACTCTTTTGGCTCTCCAGCTAGAGAATGGCAACATTAGCATCCCATAATATTGCGCTGTACTCTGTGCATTCCCATTTTGTGTGCGGGCGTATCGCCAGCCCCTCTCGCCGTTTCTGCATTTCACACACGGATCTGTTCACCTTAATCAGATGTGCTTGGCTGCTACTCCGCAGCAGAGCCTGTGCAAGCCGATGGTTATAGAGGTGATGCGCGACTGTGTACGGCTCCGCTACTGGTATTGCTGGGTTTCAACAACCTCTTGGGCTGCTGATGTGACACTTCAATGTAATGTAGGGCTAAGACAAAGAAGGTCAAAGCCAAGACCGGCAGAAAGACGTCTTGATAAGCTCATTCTATTTCCTCTTAAACTTCACAAGAGTCCCTTTAGGGAAAAACAGTTCACTTGGAGGCCATCTTGGCAACAGGATCAGGCAGCTATTTTCTGCATAGGAAATAGGAATTAAACTATTTTACGAATAGGTATCGTAAATTGTGCTTCTTCAGCTCAAATCACACATACACACAAAGTTTTAAAGTTTTGTGCTCATGCAACTTTATGAGCGCTGTATTCAATGTTTACGTGTTTTACTGTAAACAAACTGCTGGTTTCTCTATAAACAACTGAATCTATTCCTACTGCCCTAATGCTCAAATTCCATGAGCAATATGATTCTATTATATTCATGCTATCAAGCAATTACCATGCCACGAATGCTGAGCTGCCCCTGCTCTCATTGAGTTCTCCACATCACTGCATCTGTGCATACAGGATTAGCGAATGTGTCTGACAATTAAATTGAACAGTTATGCCCATCCCTGGTAAGATACTCTATAGAGACCTTCTCTGCATCTCTACACTCGCAGGCAGGGTTAAATCGATAGATCTCTACCTCAGGAAACCATACTGTACTGTTTCCAGTAGAATTTACAGTAGCTTGTGGAAATGCTGACAATGCAAAGCAACACAGTGTAAAGGCACAGTGCTCATAAAGCCATAATCACAGACACAAAAATATTATGACGCTTGCCCTACTGTAAATGTAAGTGTAATGTGAATGAAATGTCATCATTAATAAATGTTAACAGGTGAGCTTTGGCTTGTGGACAACACTTTAAGTTTAACAGACTGTTGTCTTAAAGATATTACATCAATGATGAATAACTTAAAGCATTTACAGAAATAATTCTGTAAAAGTCTATAATTTGCACTGTGAAAATCTTCATTTATGCAGTGGGACTGTTCTAGGCAGATGACCTTCAAGAATAACAACAAATGTAAATGCATTTGAATATATGAGCTTTACTTTTTGCCCTCTGGCATGATTTAGTTACATTGGAAGTGTCTTACATTTTTATTTTACATTCTGTAGTAAATGATCAATGAGCTTAACTTGTATTGAACCCAGAACACTTTAATTGAAGGGAATTCCTCATGAGTCCAATAATAGTGACTGATCAAGTACCAGAGAACATTAACAGGCTGAAGCTAGCAGATGCCTCCTCTCTGCCTCTGGCACAGCTGACATCTACTACCAACTACCAGGTGATTTGTTTGTTGCACAACATTAACACACCCCAGCTTGGCCAAGTTCATAGTTTTCCTACACAATTGGGCTACTTTTAAACTGTTGCCGTGGGTTTTTTTCCCAAGCTTTGACATGTTGCATAAATTCTATTTCACTAAATTCTCTTTATTAATATTTTGCTTTATTGTTTACTACTATACAGTGATTTTACAGTAAGTGAATTGTGTGTAAGTGGGTGGCATATTTTGAGTTTTGGTATTTGTGCTAGGGTCTTGGGCCAGTTTTGTTACGCAGATCTGGCATCCCACACACACACACACACACACACTAACATATACACATCGATTTCTAATAATGAGGTTGTCTTAAGGAAGAAAAATTTCTGCTAGGGAAATTTCCTTCAGGTTTCCAATCTATTGTGCTTTATTCAAGAGAATCACAGTGAGGTGTACCACAACCACCTCCATGGAAATGAACTACAAGATGTACAAATGTTCAATAAAGCAACATTTCCTCTCCCCGTAATAAACTAAAGCAGAATTAAGGCTTTTAAAACTGCAGGGCACTGAGGAATGCTGACAGAGTCCAGAGCTTCAGGCTGTACATCAAAGACCAGTATGCACTTTTAGTCAGGGCAGGATGCTCAAACACACAGAACAATGTTTGACTCCACAGAGCCACAGCATTTGGACTTTAGGAGAAAATCAGCTTTACAGTTTTCTCCCGATATTACACTGACACAGAAGTAGCACCATAAAAGTTACACAGGCATTACAAATGCAATTGTTTAATATAAAAAAACGTTTAAATATGTTTAATGTGTTTCTTCTCTTTTTAAAAAGTTAAGACATCTATTTAATTTGACATTATAACTGCTGCAATTTGTTTTGTGTGATTTTTAAAAAGTCATGGGAACGTCTGAAGCTGATTGGAATTGATCAGAGCTGCAGTGTCTCTCTCTCTCTCTCTCTTTCTCTCTCTATCACACACACACACACACACATCCCTTATCAGTAAATGGTTGTGTCTAATTGTGTTTGCATTTCATGCGTGTCTTCATGGAGTCTAAGAAACATATAAGCTGTTGTTTTTTGTGTAAATATTTGCAAAAAAGTTGCTTGCTAATTTTGGTTTAATTTTAATATCACAAATTCCACACATTACCTTTAACAGCCATTTGTTAACTGTATTGTTCCACTGAGGAAGATTTAAACACTCTCTTGAATGGAACATGTACTTCTCTGGACTCTTTCATGTAGTAACTTAGAACAACTAAATTGCATTTTTGAAATGATCGAATAAACAGTTTGAAACTGATTTTCCCAACACTACAGGAAACTTAACATTGTTTCATGTATTGGATGCACTATTAAAAAAAAACAAAAATCAAATAATGTCAGAGTGCCGGCTTCTGCCAACAACTCACTTTGTGTGCGTCTTCACATGCATGATTGTTTGATAAAGTACAGTGGAACAGATGCATACATTATTTTTAAGTAATTTGAGTTAAACGTTATTTTCATGCAGCAGTTTTCCTTTGCATTGGCAACATATTTTTACTTTTAAATTGAACTATGATACTATTATGCAAGAGGTTAATCAGATTTTTCTTGGACAAATAATAATTAATCTTTAAAAAGTAAAACTGTTGTAAGTAAGTTCAGACTGACAATCATTAAAAAACATTTGCTAAACTACAAGGTGAGCGCATTAATGAAATACGGTTCTGGTTAAACCAGTTTTGTAAACACAATTGTTTAATCTGAAATATTCATTTGAACTAATGATTGAATAAACAATAATGTACTTGCCTATAACACTGGACTAAAGCCAATCTGTTTAATATTTAATCTTCAGCTTCAGAGAGGTGAAAGTCTGTGCCATTTTAATAAGGCTCTGTAAACAAAGTCAATTAGTTTTTAAAAAAAGATTCAAAACAATTACAATTTAAATTGAAAAATTAAGAGCACTCAAGAGAGAGTTTTTTAAGTTTTCACTGTGTCTTCTAATTAGTTTTTGAACTTTTCAGTAAGACCATGTTTGGGTTTAGGGCAAAAGCATTGCCATTATTAACAACTGTTATTAGTAATGCAAAAATTAGGAGAAGGAACTCCCTGATCAAATAAACAAGTCTGTATTCACTGTTGTGCTGTTTAAAGGTGAATTGATCCAAATCTATTTTTATTTCTAACCGAGATATAAAACACTGCAAATTGTAATTTTAAAACACACAGAGCGGAGCTCCTCAGATGTATATATGCTGTGTTAATATCTGAACAGCTTAAAATAGCTGATGCTTTGATTATTAATTAACAAGTTTTTGCCTGAGGCAAGTAAAAGCAAAGTGTGATGTATAAAAGACGAAATATTTTTATTTAATATTTTAATAGTATGTGTGAACATCTAACAACAATGTAATTTCACAATTTAGAAACAAAATCACATTCAAACAGAATTATTAAGGCATAAAGTTTTATGAAAATTATTGTAAAAAATGTAAAGTATATAATATGGATATTTCGTGTTCTTTTAGGTGCAAGTGATTCTGTTTGTACATGCATGTGTGCACCCACACATTAAGATGCAGTTATGCATGTTAAAAAGAAAGCATGCATCTGTATACATGTTTATCAAAACAGATTTGAAATGACACTACTCTTAACAAATGCAAGGACTATAAATGGAGTGTACTTTTTCCTTTACAAGTGCACAAAAAATTCCATCTGGGTGCACACTTCCACCCCCTTAAGCAATATCTAGGGCAACGGTGTGAAAGACTTCCACCTCATATGAGTCTACACTGAATGTAGACTTCCAGCTACATGCTACAATGACGGAATGAGTGAGATACTTCAAGGCTACAAATGAATCTGTCCTTATTATTAAAAATTATTTAAAGTTTTATTTAAAGTTTTAAAGCTGCGGTCCTTATGCCCTGGTCAAAAACAGCATTATGGATGGCTGAAAGGGTGAGTCCATAAAGCTTGTGAGATTCTGACCCTGCCCCCAGTATACTATGTGAGGCCAAAGGCTGTGTGCTTCAGGGACCCCTTAATGCATTCATGAGAAAGCATTCTGTATATGGGATTAGAACACATTATAAAGACTGTATGATGTAGAGAACAAGAAGGACTGGAGAGGCAGTCCCTATTTTCTGCCAGCAGATAATGATGTGGTTCTGTTGAATATTTCAGGCTGTGGATTGTTAAGTGCTCTTTCACAAGGGAAAGCTGTCGTGCTCTTTTGCTGTCTAACTGCTCCGTGATGCACCATCTCCCCCCTCGGGGAGCACCTGGAAAGTGCGCTGACCCTGATGCGAAGATGCTCTTTAATTAGCTTTGCTAGAAGGATGAAATCGGAGAGAGGCCATTATTGGATATTGGGTTATCTTATTGAGAATGTTTTTCCCTCTTTTTCCTCTCTTCTTTCTGCTTATAAATAACAGATTAAAAGCATGAGAAACATTGGAACGTAATGATTAAAGACGTGTCTGGATTAACGACTCAGGGCTGAATGGAGGCGAACGCAGGACATATGATTACTAGCATTTTGTCTTGCGCACACAATAGCCTTGGGCATTACGTTGAAGTATGGGGACACAAACAGCCGTGCCTCTCTTTTATGAAAGCCTCTGACATACAGCACCTTGTGCGTCGGATCTCAAAGTCGGCATTGAATTAACAGCATCGTTCTTAGGCGTATTCTTGGCTTGTATGATGAAAACACTTGTCGCTTTAACACCTTTGCTTGACCTGTAGAAAACTAGACTCGGCACCTGTGGAACACACAGGCTTTTTTCGATGGCTTCATCAGCACCTGGCAATTACCAGCAGGCAGCAGAGAAGCCCGCAGTGATCAAAGACTCAAATACAGTAGACAGAAAGAGAGAGAAACAGGCAGGAAGAGAAAGAGAGAGAGAAACAGAGTGGAGAGAAAGAGAGAGACAGAGAGTTAGAGACAGACAGAGAGAGAGAGAGATGAGAGAAACAGAGAGAGAGTAAACAAGAGAGAGATAAAGCAGTAATTGACAAGTTTAGACATTGAGGTATGGAGAGGTTAGGAAACGATACACCTGCTGGGTTGTGTTAATCCGTCTGCAGCAGGAGCATGGGAATGTGCTGATCCGCAGAGGCATGAAGAGTCTAAACAGCCCCATCTACAGTAATCCCCTGGTTTACATGCTGTAATTCCACCGGAGGACTGCTGCAGTGCACACTGGGGGTCGGACATAGAACACTCATCTATGAACTACACTTCCATGCACTGTGAACGCATCGTTGCATAAAACATGAACGTGCATGCACATTTAACAGTGACGTGTCAGAAATGCTACATTTCTGTCACATTGTTTCCACTTCAGTGACCTCAGGGCATACATTGGCAAAAGGTTTTTTGATCAGTATTTTTAGTTATATCTTCTAAACATCCTTTAAACAAGATAAATTCACTCGTGAACCAATATTGTACCAGATAAAAAGACTCCTTTAGAAGTATATATTTTAATTTTCTTTTCTTACCCCATTGCCAAATAGTTTTTTCTTGTTTAAAGTGTAAACCTTATTAAACTGTATTTATGCTTAATAATAATAATAATTAATAATGAATAATATAATTAATAATGAACTTTGTGAATTAAGTTTAGATTCTACTATGCACAACAAAGCTTCTCAGATGTGTAAATGTAAATCTTGTTTTAAGACTGTTTAAATATTTTTACTGTAAAACAAGACAAAAATACTGAAAATGATTTTATAAAGTGTAAAATGCCTGAGCACCAAGCAGGTCTCAAGTACACCATTATAAACCATTATAAAGAAATACCACTTTCCATACTGACAAGTGTTTTGTCAATATGTGTGTTTCCTCATACAATTTTTGTAAACACAGTTAATGCTTAAACAAAACACTTAAAAACTCCATTAAATATCCCACACTATGAAAAACTATAAGCTTTCATTAGACATACATCAACAGGACAAGGCGTGTCTGTGTGTATTTGTAACATACTCGTACACAAAGAGCACTGTTTAACCTTGTATTCTCTTTCAAAGTATCTTCTCTTCTTGGCAAAACAACATTGTAAATAAAAGACGATCACAGGGATTTGACATTCTACAATTCCTCCTCCAAATAAAATAGATGTTTTGCTCACTACGGCTCTATGATATTTCCCAGCACAACAGATATTTGTTCCAGTGGAGCCAAGGCGCTGACAGACACCTCTTCTTTGAGTTCTCTATACTAATGGACACTCATCCTGTGGGAGAGCCACACATGTTTATGAGCGTAGATGCACACAGTATTACGGAGGAGGCTCCCACTCCGCCCCCTCCGCGCCACCAGAGGGAGCCTTATCCTGAGTACTAACTACTATTTGGACTACAATTCCCATGGGCCTCGTATCTGAGGCTGATCATTTCCTGTTTGGTTCACCTGGTCACAATCTAGCGGTCTATTGAAACCGCAGACTCCATTCATTCTGTACAATGTCTTGTATTGTCTTGTATTGCCTCGACGTACATTTCAGAGCGGTTTCCCTTCTTTGTTTACCTGTTTTTTGTGTTTTGGATTGTTTCTGGTTTTCCTGATTGTTTGCTGCCTGCCTTGTTTGACTTTGCTTTGGATTATGTTTTTGGATTATTCGCTGCCTGCCCTGAACTGTGACTGTTTATCGCTTATGCTTGTTTGCTGCCTGCCTCGACCCTTGTCTGTTTAACGTTACTGATTTTGTCTATTCCCTATACCCTGTTCGCTGGTATTTTGACCCTTGTCTGTTTTGACCATTCTTAATAAAAGCTGCAAATGAATCCTCAAGATTCAGCGTCCTCATTACAAACAGTTAGTCTTGGAGAAATAAATTACTTTGCAAGTGCAAACTATGTGAAATAACAACAAAAGACTTTTTAAAGTGAATAAACATGCGTGAACTGACCCTGTAAAAAAAATAAGGTAACAGACCATTAATTGAAGAAAATTCTCTATAAATAATACACAAACACACACAAAGTTAACCACACACTAAGCAGATGCAATAGTAAAAGTACTTTATAGGTACTTTTGTCTATGGAGAAAAATAATGCACAAATTTCACAATAGAAAAGTATTGCTCACCTCAAAAAGAGGGGCAACCTGACACTGGATTGTAGAAAAAAATCTAATATTTCCTATAAGACTATATTTTAAAGACATTCAAAAATCCATCTAGACAAATTCTCTGCCCAGACAGGAGAAAATTTATCCCTACAGAATCAATGAATACATATTTTGCTGTGGAAAAAAAGTAATAGATTTCTGTAAGAGTTTAAAAAGTAAAGTGAGGATTGGCGTGGAACAAAGAAATAAATATAGGACTTCAGTGAACAAAAGGTTCAGCTATTCCCAGCTCTTCTCCTATATCCATTCAATCACTTCCTCCTTTAACAATATGATAATACAATCCGTGTCACACACGCTGAGGAAAATATCTTTTCTACTCATGGAAAATTGAAGAGGGGCTGCAGCTGAAAGGAGAAACCCAGGGCATTTAACACGTTGACAATCTATAGGGAGTTGTCTAGACAAAACGTGCAAAAAAAAGCGCGGCTGTAAGTAGGACAAATCAATGCTTGTGCTTCCTCTCTCTACCTCCAACCCCGCAGGCCGAGATGGCTCCCCTCAAAGAACATCAGAATCTACCTAATGGAATGGAAAATTGGGGGAAATGGGGAGTGGGACCCGAGGGGACATCTCTTTCACTGTATAGTTTTCACATATTTAACACAGGCGCGTCTACAACCTCCCGCGCCAGCGAACACATTAATGCACGTCGCCTATTTAAAAAGGTGCCACAGCCATTTCCGAAAACTAATAAGGCACGCTTAAAGTCGTGCTATACAATTGTTGCTGTACCCTAAGGAGCGTATTTACCTTGCCGCATAACAGATCGTTCCCCACAGTGAGCTACAAAGTTTCCAAGGTCAAAACAAACTTTACGCAAGTGCGTGAATGCAAATGCTTCTAGCTACACAAGATCAATTTCTTGCTTGTTGCATTTCAAAATGTGACATGACTGCAATTCATAAAAAAAACTGGAATCTGAAACTGTCTTCTACTAGAAGATTTCCTTCTCAGGTAAACTACAGACAGAGCGGAAAAAACTGTTTAAAAAGGACATTATTGAAGAAGTTGACATGCTTATAATTAGCTATTTAAATAACATATCCGGATTAATGGGACTGACATTGAAAAGTAACATTATTGGCTGTTGGAATATTTGTAGGTAGAGAGGCTAGCAACAGCAAGCTAGCTTTGAAAGCATAAAATCCCATCCTACATTCAGACTGAATGCAATGATTGGACAAGCATTTTATGGCTCTGCGTTATTCACAGAAGATACATATTTAAATAACTGCCTTTAAGTCTTTTAGTATCAAAACAAAACAAGAGAACATGCTATGTTTGCTTAACTTGTATGATTAACTTGACATCGGTTTTGTAAAACACTAGCTAAACATTCACATCTGGGTATGTGTAAAGTCTGTTTCTGGCCGGATGCTATAAAAATTGTGTGCGTAAGATTTAACTAACTTGTTTCTTGCTGATGGCTAAACACAGTTGATGAGCATCTGATGTTGATGGGATGTTAAGCTCCATTATGACTAGTAATAGACTTTCCTACCTCTCCCTCTATGCCCAGTGATGTCTGGCTTGGGTTTAAGCTGTGTGCCCTTTTTATTCTCTTCACATTTCCCACCCCTTCTGGCTCAGTGGGTTCCCCATTACTGTGAACTCTATCACATCTCTTACACCGCCTGACCTGCTCTCTAATACATTTTCAATGAAGGCAAAAACAAAAGAATGTGTTGTATCCCAGCAGGGATTATTAGCCAAAATGGCTAATCGAGCAATTACTCTGCAGAGCCAGTCGCTCTGTACAGCAGAGTGAAGCTTTTAGATGTGTTGATATACAGAGAGGTGAGCTAAAGGTAGACCGTGGATTTAATGATGTGGAAAACAAATTCTTGCATGGTGGTTAAAGCAATTATGACAGATTGCTTTGAACCATTATGATGGAAATAAAGAGAGAGTGCACGTCTTGGCACGTTTACAGGGGTGTCCAAATATCTGAGACTGCTGAAAACCTAAGATTCATGATCTAATTTAAAACAGCAAATAAATTTTTAGGATTTCTTTCAATTTTTACATGCTTCCACTGAAGCATGCAAGATTATTTTTGGAACATTCTCAAATCATGCTGTGATAACATGGATTATCAAGTTTTGAGCAAAGATGAGTTTGTCAAAATATTAAAAAACAGAAGTTCACAACTGGCCTCAGATTTTGAACCCACTGTAATCGTGTAGCTTTGGGGCATGTGAATGATTATCAGCTCTACAGGTGAATAGTGATCAATTGAATATCTGAATAAAAGACTACAACCAGGGTTAGAATATATAAGTGGGATGTTCAAACACGGGCATCACTCATTACCCAGGAGTCACCTTCACATCAGTTACTCCAGCAACAAGTCTATGCAGAGAACAAAAGCCATTAGAACCCTGTTCAGAGGGGACTGAGTCAATGTTCTGGACAATTGACCAGATGAAAGAGAGCAATGGCTTGTGGGATCCCTCGTGACACAGTAAAAATATGAAGTGCCTTTTCACAGAATGTTCTCTCAGAAAAGACACAAGCCAAATCGCTCAGCTAGTAAAAACATCCCCCTCACAGGAGGTAGCTGAGAAAACTACTGTCAATGTGTTAGCAGGGGGTCACATTAAACAGGTTTTGTTGTCTGGTCCACTTCAACAAGTGCATAAACACATATTGTTTATGTCTGTAAATTCATCAGATAATTGCAGAGCTGCTTCACTGGAGCTTCAACACATGTACTGTACTTGTTATTTAAAGAACTGTCCGTCTGTGTAAACTATTTGTTTGCATATTATCAAACGTGTGTAAACGTAGTCTGTTTACTTCAAATAGATCTTTCCAAAAAGAATTCGAGAGAGACAATACAACAGAAAACACCTGAATAAGTTTAAGAGGTAGGGCATCATATCTAAAACTAATACAAAAACTTTATAATAACTTTACTATGTGATACAGCTAAAACTTTACTTTTTAATATAAAAACATAGCTTGTTTCACATGATAAAACCACTGCAGCAGAAAGGCACATGTAATTACTGTGAGCACAGGTGGCATCTTGTTAGTACCACCTCAAAAGCGAGCATTTCTTTTTATGCTATCCCAAGAGATTTGAGCGGCACCTAGTATAACAAGCATTAGATTCAGAAGCAATTATCCTGTCCGATTAAAGAAAGTTGCCTAATGTAATTACTTTGTAGCTAAAAAAATTCATTTCATCTTTTGGAAGTGCAATACGGATCTTGTTTGTGTCAGAGACCATTATCTTTAATGAGGTCTGACAATTTAATTTGTGCATGGTGGCAGTCAGGTTCCCGTGCACAGAGAGAAAGTGGCATCATTAAAGGCTTGTAGCCTGTTGTCTGACAGCTGACACAAGGACAATCACTGACCCCCTGATTTCAGTCTCATCCCAGCAGATCCACACAGCTTCAGACCCATGATCTGTACTGTGATGGCAGACTGTTGTCAGTGCATGTTGAAAACCGAACTGTTGAATACAGCGCGTCAAATAAGCCAACAACGCTAACTATTCGTTTACAACAGAGCCATTTGGTGCATTCATTTATATTTGCTGCTCTGATGATCCTGCAAAGCCTATAATAACTCGAAAACTACTGTACCAGAAGGTAACTTTGAATTTAATTTGTGTCTTTCAATACTGCATAACAAATAACTGTTTCCGTGGTTGTTTTCCTAATTTGAAGCATAGATGTTTGTACATTAAATGTAAAAGTCTTTTTTCGACTAAGTGCTTGAGGAATAAAGCAACTGAATCCGAACAGTTTAATTTATTCCAACTAAATAAACAGGCCAAACTAATTTCTCCAGACAGGGGGGAGGCTGGGGTATCCCCAATCGAAAACATAGCCTGACATCGAACAATTTCTTGGCCTGTGCATTATTCAAAGCAGCCTTTCTGTCACGAGCAATTGATCCACGTTCCGCGGGGGAGACAGAAACAGATTAGGACCAATATCTGAATGAGCAAATACACATAAATATGACTATAAGTAATTAATGACAAACGAATGGAAAGAACAGATTAATTATCCTACGGATCACTGGGGGACGACTCTTATGTTACTCCTGCTTAACTACCGCCTCACTCCACCAAAGCCGAGTCGAACAGACGAACAAACAACAGAGAAATGAATAAACAATAATGTGTACTGATGCATTGCACCTCTCTGAGGGAGGCTGATGAAATTCATTAGGCTTCTGTGATTATCAAATAAAATCCCTTTGCTCTTTGAATTAATGCAATCGTTAATTTAGAAAGCTTCGAAAAGAGAGACCCTGTTATACTTCTGTGCCGTACAGTCTATGCAGTGGCCAGTACAGCTGTTTGCATTTATTCAGTAGCTTGCCATCTGTATGTTATGTCTGTTTTCATCGAGTATACTAAACAACTAACTACACAACTATAAATTCAAAAATACATCAGCCCTGTTGGAGTTTGATATACAGATACTGCAGGTTTTTCTTACCCTGCTGACTCCACGGCCGCGGTCTTCTCCGTAGTTGGTGCCCAGGATCTCGAAGTAAATGTTGGGGTTGGTGCCATTCTCATTAAACTCCAGCAGGCTGGTCAGACCGCTCACTCCACCCTACAAAAGATACAGTGAGTATTAATGGATTCAGTTTCTCATATGTTCAGCATTTTTTTACTAATTAAACTAATGAAAGCATCAAACTCAATGGATACAACTGATCACATCAAGGGGCCAAGCTGTTTTTAGAGGGGCACAGCGAAATAAATTATAATTTTATCTGAGCCCAAAGTCGCAATTGAACAGGACAAGATAAAAACACTGTGTACAGCGAAATAATGGTGTAATGCAATTACAATTTTCTAGATTCAGCATTCAGTGTTGCCTTTGCTGACTACACTTAAAAACACACAGGGTGACTTGTGTAGTCTGATTTTACAACAAATGGTGTGTTAAACGTTTGGAGGTGTGGCTTGTCATTTCTATCATGGTAATGCATCTCATTGGTAAAAGACAGCTCACACAGGTATGAGTTCAGCTTGTAACACTGGCTAATCACTCCCCTCCCCTCACTTCCTATGTCATTTCCTGTCCCCTTTCTGTACTATCACTATAAATAAAAAATGATGCAAAAGGCTCTTTTGTCCTCTTCTTTTTTCTCCGCTCTTGATATCCATCCATCACTTGATCTAAAAAAAGCTCCAAAAGTACACAGCAACATTTCCAGCCTGGAGATAACTCAAAATCTCTTTCATAACACGTCCAGAACGCATTCACACGACCAGACAGATAATTGTTGTGAATTTCCCTCCACCAAAATCGGTGCTGACAGAAATAATTAGACAGCCAATTAAAAAAAGGTGATGAGCGCTTTCCAAATGAGTTCACCAACTGCTGCTTTGTAAAGCCAATGCACACAAACTTCGCCTAATTAAGCCGTAAAGCAATGTTCCAGTGCAAACATTCCCCCTGGAATTGAATACAAGGCCATTATGCAGTTGATGTACAGTAAAATAAGTGTGCAGTGCTCCGTACCATTTCAATATATTTGCCTGCGTTCGGTTTATCCAAACATCTCTTAGAAATTAGGTCATTAAAATCCAAGCACATTCAAAGGCCGCACAAGGCGCCACACTCAGCTCATTCTCACGGTTACCTGGCATATGAATATACAGCTATATACAGTATCTGCTCTAATGTGACAGTCTCATAAGCAGCAGTGTAAAGTGAGAACAGGGCCGGAGGTGATATCTCTACTGCAGGGTGGCAGGGAGAATAAGATACATGTGGATACAGCAGGAACAGGACATCTCTCAAGGGCCGTTCTCCACCAAGCACAGTGTTAAACCTGCACTCAGCCACCAGCCCTGTAACACAGACTGTCATATCACCCCAGGCAGTGGGTCGTTTTTGTAGCCTTGCTGTACACCAGTCAAAAGAGAGGGAGAAGAGAGTCTCTGTATCACAACATCCCCCTCACCCAGCCGGACCTGGAGATGGGGAGATGCTGGCAGGACTCAAACCCACAAAACATCTGAAATACATCTTTTAAACAAGCACCCAAATGTATTCATAGCAACGGTCTCACAACTCTCAACAATTTTTACTGCAGGCCTGGTTGAGCAAGTACTTCACACACCGCCACAAAATATTACAGTTTATTTGTGTGTCCAAAATATATTTTTTATTTAAAATTACACACAAAAATAATTCTTAGTTTTTTTTTATATGGATACTAAGCTAACAGCTAACCGCTACAATGCAACTGCATATGTGCTTGAAATTGATAAACCTATTTTTGCTAGAAAACAATGGCATATAATGATTAATTTATCATTTCAATGACATGCAAAGTAATGCTTCCCAGATTATAACAAGGCATTCTTAAAATTTCAGGTATGCCATCTAGCTGGATAATCCCCTGATGATAATCCCCAAGTTCAAATCGGTGAAATTCACACCGTACAGATACATCAGCAATCAACACATCACAGAAAACCAACTGTTCATGGTTTTCTTTGAACATGTTTATTTTTGAGGCCTGGGCATACACATATCTTCATGCTCACAGTTTGCCTACCTTCTTCACGGTATCCAGCATAGATTTGCCACCCTGCCAGGGTTTGGAGCCCTTGCGGATACACGAGAGGCTAGCCATGCTGTGCCACTTCCTGTCCTCCAGCTTCCTGTGGAAGGTGTTGGCCAGCAGCAGCACCGTGTCATAGATGTAACGGTTGGTGATCTGACAAGACAACAAAAACAGCAGGAAATAAAGTAAAAAACTGGTGACATGAGCATAGAGAGCCAGAAACACAAGATTAATATTCGCTTACACAAAAATGATTTATGCCTAAGTGAGTATATAGATGATATGAAAAGATTTTTTCTCTATCAATGAAAATGACAGCAGGCGGCAAAGAGGGAAGTCACACTTCGGTTGAAAAAAGCAACCGACTTGGATGTTGTGTTCATGAACACAAATCTGTACATCTGCAGGGAGAAATATGTTCTTTGAATATTGTGACACTGGTCAGACACACAGGAGCTTCTCTTGCATCTCTGTTGCTCTTTTTACGTAAGATTCTGTGCCGTCATTTGTTCTTGCATCCAACAGCAGAGCTTTTATCTAGGAAAACCCTACAAATAAATATTTAGTATAAATTGTAGGTATGTTTATAATAAACATTTGTCTTGCTTCTTCTGTCAACTTTAGTTGGATTACTGTTTCAGTGTTGCCAACTCAGCAGATTTTCTGTGAATAATCTGTTCTTGATTTTTGTAATAGCCCGCGCTGTCTTCATAGGTTTTAGAACAGAGATTTGGGAGCTACCTTAGACTGCACTAAAGACTTACGAACATACCAGCCAGGCAGGCGGTGACAGGTGTTCATATTGAACTAGCACTGATGCTAGAAAGCAGTATTTTATAATAAACAACATAAAAGTCACACTTAATACTTACTACTGATAAATTCCGTCCATACGCTCAAAACATCGCCAGCTTATAACAGATTGTACACAGACTTAAGCTGCCAGACACAAAACTGCATGTATTCTGTCTGACTATCGCTTGTTTCTTCTGGCACATTCTCTCTCCTCCCTCAATCCAGCTTGACAACAGACCAGACCGGTTCTGTGCGCGAGGAATGGCAGAGATAAAGATAGCGATGATGGTGCTGCTCGCTTATCCACACGCTCTAAACCACATAGTTAATTTCCCTCTAATCAATTGTGAGACTCAGATTTAGCTCGAGTGTTGTCTCCATTTTAATGAGAAAGTAATAAATAGAGTTCAATGGTCATTAGCTTTGCTGCATTGTTTATTAACTCGCGGTTCTTTTGCGCACTTGACACTGTATCAAATGTGTTCGTGGAATCGTTCCAAACTGGGCTGACAAATAGCTCAAAAACTCTTTCGACTTTGGTTTCCATAATTGGCATAATTCTCCTAACAACGCATTCGATGAAGTATGCCATTCATATCCAGACTTGGCCACTAAAACGTTCACAATCACATTGGGAAGCACAAGGAGAAAGTTGTTCTTAGTATGTGGGGAGTCACACTCAGTTGGCTTTGTGAACAGGCATTCGCATGTACGCCCTGCTATGGGGCCATAATGGCTCTGAAAGCCGTTGGAATAACTGACAATTACAGCGTATACTTCAGTTTTTTAAAGCATTCTGTAGATTAAAATGAGAGAGTCGACTGTGTTGAAGTTCTCATCTGATATTTAACTTTAACTGCACCAGAGCTGAGACTGAGACTGGACTTCTTTGCCTTATGTTTAAACTGTGCCTCAAGTTTGTTTCTGAAAAAAAAAATGCTTTAAACATTCTTTACCAATGTTACTTTTTAACTGAGATAAAAGTTGTTCCGATATGCTCTTGTTTTGGTGTTTTGAATCGTTCTTGTGTCATCATTCAGTTATTCTACAGTATTTAAACCAAACATTATCCTACAATTTCTTTTAAATGTTAGCAGCCAACTGACCAGTCAACAAAAAGTAACGGTTTAATTTACTTTACATTGGCTTTGGTGAGTGTTAATATTACACCCTGTTCTCCAGGGTTCACCATCCCAACACAACAAAGAAATACCAGAGCTGCTTGTATTTACAAATGCTGACTCCCACAAAACCTCTTACAGTCTAACTGGCCCTCAGAGACCCGAGAGGGAGAACAAAAGAGAAACGACCCAGAGAATAAGACTTGACAAGGAATCCTTGAGACTCCCAAGCAACAGTGTTTTTACTTGTCAAGCTGTGTGTCTTTTCCTCATTTGCTGTGTTTTTCATCTCCTAGCGCAAAACCACAAAGGGCTTTCTTATCGATTTATGTTTAATGTCTTGGACACAAAGAGAAATGGCAAAGTTGGGCTCGGCTGCATCTGGCTGGACTTTTGTTTGGGAAGGTCATTTTATGATATGGCATTTGAAGGAGCTGAGACAAATGAAACAAAAGTCCCAGTGCCAAAGGGGTAAACAGACAAAGTCAGGGGTAAATTCAGAGGGGAAAGGTTCTGCTGACCAGGGAAATCCATTAAGTCTATTTGAAGTGCAGAGGTTAAGTCTCTCCAAGGCTCTCCAGGGAAGATGACTGATCAGTGGTCCATGGGGAACAGAGGATGAAAGTGGCTTTTCCAAGGGAATGATGGAATATACATTGAGAGAGCTTTGGTGTGGTGTAAAATTGGGCCTCTTCCAGGCTGGGTTTCTGACCACTGAGCAACGCTAAATCCTTACTGTCAAACATTACCTGTCTATATGCATTATTCGCCACTACATAGAGAAGAGCCCCTGTTTTTGCATATTGCAGTCATACACTTAACTTAAATTACGTATTTGCCCATTCTGAAATACATATACAACCATACCAACTTTAAATTAATTTGGAGAAAGGGTTTTTAAAGTGTTGACATACACTGTGCTAAACAGTATTTAACATTTAACAGTTTTAACAGCTGCAACAGTATAACAGTATAAATCTGTAATTGGATTAGTCAAGCGGTGCTCCAAAAATGCTATATTTGGTGTCACAACATTGGAAGGTTCCACTGTATTGGCACTTGCTCAGGTGAAGTTGTTTAAGTATTCAGTTTTTATTAATGCACATCACACGTCAAATCTGTTATAGGTGTAAATTAAGTATTCAGTAAATACAGCAGTTGAGTAAACAGTAGAAAACAGGAATAGTACCCATAGGCGTATTGTAAAGATCTATAAACACAGTAAAGCAAGGTAACTAATTTTCCCATTTTTACTCTTTTATGTGTTCTAATGAAGTTAGCTCACAGGCTAATGATTGGCTAATGGTGACAGCTAATAGACACAATCAGAACAGGAAAAGAAGGCAATGATTTATGATTGTATTCACTAATGAATGAATCCCACCTCTAGCTTCTGTGCCTTTGGGTCTTTGGGATCACAGAGGGAGTTGTTGATGCGGTGGTTGTTCCTCACACAGCGCTGGCTGGTGTTCTGCGGGAGGAGGAAGGTCTGTCTGACTAGGGTCAGCCGACCAATAGACTTCATCACCAGCTCCTGTACATCCATGTCTGAAATCTCCTGCAGCATGTTAGACGAATGGAACAGTTATAAATGCTCTGTGGTCATGCTTACCCTGGACTTTAATTTTCACCTAATAAAAATGAAGAAATATACAACCATACAATGCTGGCAAATGGGCTACAGAAATAAAGGGTATCATGCTAAAAATAATTTACTGCTGTTTCACGCCTAATCATAATACAACTGAGAAGGAGTCTGTAACTAGTCTTTTACAGAAAGTTCACAGAAATTATTATCATTATATATATAATTATTGATCAGAAATGACTGAATACAGTTCATAGCAAGAAAATAATTAAATTAAATCATAAATTATTTTTTTAGATTATTTTTATTAAACAGATTAATTTTTATTTCAGACAGGAGCACATAAAGCATGATAAAATAGCTCAACATCACATCCAAATTAGAAACACAGGCACTTCCAGTGTACAGAGTTTTATTGATTATAATAGGAGTAATCTAGTTTTGACACGTCCCAGCATGCATCTGGTTTAGACCCTGTTATTGTAAAATTGGACAGACTTGCCCCCTGACAAGTGACTTTTCAGATTTACATGATTAACATAAATTATATTTTGTATTCAGAACGCTGCATCTTACCAAAAGGTCTTTGCAACATTAAGGATAGAGAGAGGATGCATATTAAATTTTTCTTATACTTGCCAACAATACACTGATAAGTTTATGACAACTGTTAGAAAACAAATTGTAAGTAACAGTCCAACAAAAAATATGTATTAAGTCATCTGAAACTAAATTGTACATTAAAATAATAAATCTGTACATATTTCAAATGCTCTATTACAAAATTATTATTTTTTTAAATTTATGATAACATTTTCATTACATCAAGGTCAAATTCTCCCAACTCTAAAAAAATATCTAAAAAGTGTGTTCAAGAAATGTATATACAACAATAAAAAAACTATTTAAAATCATCATTATGAGTATTCCCATGAGTAGTTTTTAGACTGTTGTCAAAAGACAGAAAGCCACGACCATGTGTGCCCGCATGCCCTTGCAAAGCCTTGGGAGGAATGATTGCTAATTTTAGCCTGAAGCCATCTCTTCCACAGGCGGACAGAGTGAGGCGAGCAGGCTGGGAATGATGTGATGAGAATGGACAGGGAACGTCCCTCAGTGAAGGTAGACTTCAGAGCGGCCAAGCTGTTCCCTCTGACAGCCTTCACTTTTGAGTTGCATTCTCACCTGCGTAGCCGTGATTACTGTTGACTGGTTCTCATGAAGTACGTCATTAAACTTGTGGCACTATTGGCAGGCTCGGGGGGAACTTGCTTGGAATGTCGAAGCTGCTAAGCTCTTAATTAAATTAAAATTAATGTTGTCTGCAGAGTAACCTGTTCTCTGAAAGGTAATTTTAAGGTTTCTGCTCGGAGGAATCAAAATCTCACACGACGTGTTCTGGAAACACTGTCAAACAATGTTTGGGCCACTGATAATTAATCTGGCAAGACGGACGCAGGATAAATGAGGTGACATCAGGGGAGGACACATGAGGCCTGAGTGATGTGTAGCCCAACTTTCAAGAACACAGAGGACATTACGCTTTCCCAGACCTCAAAACACCAACACTGAGTTATTGTAACCCCAGATGACAAATGCAAAAGGCCCTTGATGCTTAATTAGGAGCACTAAATTAGAATGACACAATTATAAGCCTATAGGGTAATGGCCCAAAATAAGGGTTCAGGTTCTGGCAGCTGCTCGCTTTTTTCTTCTCCTAAGAGAGCCATTTTTTTGGCTTAGACATTTTTTTATTTGTCATACACTTGAAGGGTCACATCATACACTTTTTTGCATTTTATTTTTTTCCCCCTGGGGTCCAAGTTATTCAAGATCAGTTTGAAAAACTGTGAAAATTTGTTTTTTCTGACCCTTCCTGCTTTGATAGTTGTCAATGCAGGTGAAATGAGATACGCTGCTTACAAATGGGCATGTACATCATGGACCTTGTTAAAAATAAACTTAAGCCACTTTTTTCCTAACACAGGGATTTTTTTAAGGGATTGCAGAGTGGCAGGAACACAGTACAATAGCTGAATATTTGGAAGACTATTCCACATTTTATCCTGATCACTAGTTTTTATGTTTTAATACAACATTTATCTCTTGTATAAAAAGTGAAAACTGATGTCTTCTTATATAAGCTTTTTTAATAAAACCTGAGAGATTAACTGAGGTTACCATAAAATGACTTTTCAGTTGTTGAAAGTTATATTACAGCCGAAGGAGGAACGCCTTAAGGTAATCTTCATCTGTATATCTTCACTGTCCTCTTTGCTTGTCAAAAGAACAGTTTGCAAAATGTTTTATTCGTTTTTGGAACCACTGAATTATTTTGGAGAGTTTCTCCGACACCAGGCCTAATTGAAATCATTCAGTTGTAATTTGTCCTTATCTAGCTGCCTGGATCAGGGGTTAAAAAAGTATCTCTCACACAAACAGACATGTAAAGGTGTCCAGTGCTAAATTATTCCTTAAAATGCTAGTGTTTAAAACTTAACACTTTCTTTTAATTCTGGACTTAAGGATATAAGAAGTATACAACGTTTTATAAAACAATACTTGGAAAAACCCACCTCATTTATGATGATCCAGTGACAATCAAAAGCCACAAGATTAGTTTCCACCACCTAGAGAAAAAAAGATGTCTGTCAATGTCTGGTCCAATTATTTTTTAATATTGTTAGAACAAAACAGTAACTCTTGCACCTTTGTGTTGACTATAACATCCCAAATGAGACTCACTTTCAATTAAATTGTTTCATTTTATTTCGCCTTATTTTTTGTTTCCATGTGCCCACTTACAAAGGCACATATTTTTAATTGTTGTGTAATTTATTGTGTCACTCATCACTAGGGCCACAAGAATTTGATGTCTACAGAACTTTCTAAAAAGCACCACAGAATCACAATTTTCATCATTTCAACATGTTCTGCATTTCCTCAGTATGGTGTTCATTTATCAGGCCAAAATATTTGGGCTAATTTGACAATGCTTTTAGCTTTCACCTAATAATAGCAGGGTAGTACTCTCAGTTCTATTGAGCACATTTGACAAGATTTTAATCAATTCCACAAAATTTGACAGATTTTCCCCAAAAATGAAAGCAGAAAGGATTCCATCTTAGCCTGCACATGACTTTAGTTTAGTGTGGAAGTCATAGTTTAGTTTTAGGTAAAACATCCATTGAGGAAAACAAACCTATCCTTAATCTTAACATGTATTTCAAACATTCTTCTCAATGTGTCTCATCTGTGGCTCTGTCTTTACACCTACATGAGAAAAATACTCAGTACCCTTTACCAGTGCCCACCGTAGCAGCACAACATTCATTAACCACAATTGTGTAGGCGACCAAATGTGGGTGTCATAAAACATTTTGGTCATAAACAAAAAGGAACAGCTGGAGAATCTGACGGCTGGTGCAGTGCTAATAGTGTTTTAATCTTCCACAAACACCTAATAAAACTTTATAATTACAAAAGCGACAGGAGGCATAAAATATCCCATCAACTGGTACATGCCAGAGATGACTGTGTTGATAAACACAGCATCAAAGTGAGAAATTTAAATGTTAAAAAATGTTTGTCATTTTAATAGAAAACTAAATGTAAAAATGCTAACAGTAAAAAAATGTTACTGATGTCACATCACATTTATTTATAATTTTTAGATTTTTAGTGTATTATATGTATATATACACACACACACACACGCATAAACACACACACTTTACACGTTCACACATGCACGGCACACTGCAAATTTATCAGAAGATTTTATAGCCATCTATATACAGCCAAAAGCATTGGTTCAGGTGTTTTCTTATCACCTGATTTTCAAGCAGATGGTTCTACTTAATTAAAGCATTGGCTTAACTTCTGCTAGAATAAGATGAGCCTCTTGGGCTTGTCCTGATGCCAAGTAAAAGTTAAAGGTTGTTAGACAGCATAGCAGATTGGATCAAAAACATTGCAAAGAAGGCTAAATATTTGAATAACTGCATGCTAACTGATATATTTTCTCATTGAATATGGAGTTAAAGTTGATGGTGAGAGGTGTGCTGTCTGTCTGATTCTGGCAAAGGCTTATAGCTGACACACAGACGACACTGTGATGCTCAGGACTACCACGGAATGCTTAATCCCACAAAATCTCATGAAACAGATCTGTTCGAGTTAAAAAGAGTCTTTCTCTGTGCTAAATCAGGTTCATAAACTGAGCAAATACATCTCTAATGTTCCTTAAGAACCAGAGAGAGGGACAATGTCAGAGCACAATCATTACATTTCAATGAACAAAGCAGAAATGGAAATTTGGAAAATTGGAAAATAGTAGCCTGAATACACCGACCTGTGAATTCTCTTTTGATCAAAATACATTTTATTAAAAGAAGATATTAAAGTCACAGAATGACCTTTCGGCTCAAAAAATACACATTTCAAAGCTGAGTGGTTTGCTGATTTACTAGATAGTGAAGTAATTGGCCTTTTATACATCTTAAATGTATTATTATTTTTTTATTTTTAATATATTACTTACCAAAACAACATTTTGTCAACAACAAGTCTTGCAGTGCTGTGGGTCTCCAGGATAAGGATTAAGACCCACCGCCTTACAGCCTGACATCATATCCTGTTTCCAATATTAGTTGTAAAGTCTTAAGCCATTTTGCATGCTAAAAGCCTAGCGTGACCGCACCTTCCTGCCTATAATCTCAAACAGACTTCTAATCACTGTCATTGCTGTCAACTGTAAATCTACTCTTGTCTGGGAATTACAGAGAGGTCACGGGAGTCCCCTTTCCTGTGAGCTGTCACCTCAATGCTAGTTGTCCCCAGCTGCACTAACGTGAGAACTCATTAAAGAACAAGCAGCTGCAGTTCACAGCAATCATACATCTCTTTCATTTCCGTCCTATTATTCATATTCCTTGATTTCTATTGAGTCTGAGTGCCTGCAGCCTGCCTTGAACAATGCACAAATTAGAAAGTCCTCAAGGAGAGACGTACAAGCTCCAGCCCACTTTCAGATACAACCAAGTTGTTTAAATTATAGAGTGAAAGCGATGTCCTTCAGCCAGGTGCTTTCAGAGAATGATTTTTGTTATTTCATATTTTCCACCTGTCTGATCCCTGGAAGTGGAAGGTAAGGTGCTGGGCATTCATTAAGGAGAGCCAGTGGAGGAGATGAGCCAGAATTAGACGTGACCTATGACATCCACAAAGCGCTCCAAGATTTCTCCGCACCACCTCTCCTTACCTCGTAACTGACCTATCTGATCTAAATGAGAGCTTTAAATCTTCCATAAAGAACTTTTAAGTTTCACTTTCTATGTAAAGTTTTGCAATTTCTTACTAAACAATTTAACGCTCTTTTTAAGTTTATATTTTTCTTGTAAAGGCATTTACAGGGACTACAGAAATGGTTTGCAAACATGCAATAATTGGCAGAACTGTGCCTAATATCTTGCCAGTTTATTCTATTAAACTATTGTTTAATAAAAATCCTGTACTGTACACACAGTCTGTTTGTGTATACAAAAAGACTGTACACAAACTTTATTAGGTGTTAGTATTGGAAAAAGTGGGCTTGAAATTCATTAGGACAAGTTAAAATCTATTAACAAACAGAAGCATGGTGTAAATTCATGATTTTTTTTATTATTATATTTTTTATTATATTATTATATATACTACACTAACAGACAGGCATGCAACATAGTAGCTCATTTTAATTATCGGTGGGAGTTGCTAAAACAACTGTCATGATTACTTTTGCATTAAGGGAATTCAACTCCTAAACTGTCTTGTTGAGGACAGGTTACGTATCTAAGCAATCAGACCTACTGTTTTCCTGTAGATGGATAATAAACCAGGCCAAAAATCCCAGGTTTAATAGGGACCCAAGAAATACCTAGGGACCAAAATATTATCGAGACCGGGATCTTTTGACTTAGGTCAGGAAGCAGCCACCCAGAAAACTCTAGCAACCACACAGCAGTGCACTAACAACCAGTCAGAAAACCTTAGCAACAGTACAGTAAAATAACACCTTGGTAACCACCCAGAACAGCATGTGGCAAAAACCTTTATTTAGAAAATGTTAAAATATTTTAACAATTCTGCGGCACAAAGCAATGAAAACATTTGGAAAAAATCATTTAAGCAGCCTGGTAACTTGTAACCAAAACGTTGTTTTCTGACAAAGTAATAAAAACCTGTGCACCATTTAACCGTGATTATGATATTACTCCAATATAAGTGGTAAAAATGGCAAAAAGTGTTTGGTTTTGGCAAAGTTAACAACACAAGATCTTATAGAAAAAGCAGATGTTTGTGCTCTAACAGCCACTAACCGCAGAATGCTGTACATGACAACAAATACACCCCAACGCTGGTAGTTTTCTCTGATGATTAATTCCTCAAATGGACGTTATTCTTCAGAGTAAAACCCCACGTTACATACTCAGCTCACACTTGTTCAAGCGTGAATGCTTTAAATACATCAAAACGGTTATGTGTCACAATTGCCATTTTGCTTTAATGTCAGCCAGCCTCACTATGAGCTGTGGATTTAGTCATGTATAATTCATCCATTGTGTGGAGTCTGTCAGCAGTGTGGCCCATCTCATTGCCATAGTGTGACTTTCCAGAAACACACTTATCATGCCATTATCTCCTAGGTTTCTGCAGAAGCCTCCTGTGGTGAAGCTTTGGATGGTGAATGCACATGGCTATACACAAAGACACCAGTGTGTACGCATGAATAGACACTTATTTGAAGGTACGTACAATAACACACTCCAGCTTTTCGTGGCTCATAATTATGCCACTTCGGTCTATGAAAATGCAGAGAGGTTTAAATTGGATGTGGGTATGCTATAAAATCATAATCACGTAATCATGGGAAGAAATGAAAGTAATATATAACTAAATAGTGTGTAAGGAGATCCAAGCTTTAAATGGGTAGTTATGACAAGAGGTTTTACTAACTCACTTCTCGGAATCTCATTGGACATAATTAGGATGTTTAAACCTCTGTAAGGACATTTGTATAATCCTGCAGCACTTTTGGTACCAAATGAAACTGCAAAAATAATGAGCAGCCCAAAAAGACCATAAAAAGCCATAAAGATACCTCTGTGTGTTTGAAAACAATCAGTATTTTGTCATTTCATTTAATGCCATTAGTGCAAAAATTACATACTTCAACTTTTTAGATTAAAAAAAACACATGAAATCCAAATGTTTCATCTCCATCTATTACCATTAAAGGCAACTTTATAATCGTGTTTATCTGAGTGTCATCAAAACTGTCTAATCAAATGGTCTTCTCCTTAATACCACCTGCAATTGGCTAGCATGTAGCAAGTCTGTGATGTCACTACAGCCTTTTTCTTATAGCATGAATTTGGGGGTGGGGCTACCTGTCTATACAATAGAAGATAGGTGGAATGTTTGGAAAACCTTTTAAGTTATTTTTGCAACTCCATTTGCTGCCGCCAGTGGCACAGGCATTAAACACTTTACCTCTGATTGATTTTTTCACAGCTGGATGATTTATGTCATATACATTAGCACACTGTGTTCCTGTTGAGAAACAAGACAGAAGCCTCACACTTGAAAGGACAATGGCTTTATCCTTCTTACATCACCCTTCATCTTAATTACTCTGAACTGCCTGTTTAAGTCAGCCCTGATCTCACCATAATACACCACAGATTTACTAAGCCAATAAACTGGGCTCCGGCCTCAAGGGCAAGCCATAGCAAACACATGACAGGCTTCAGGGTACTTACAGATCAAGCCACACACCAGAGCCATTGATCACCCGTGTTTTGATAGATTAATACAGTAAAATCAAGGTTCTTCACTCCTGACAGACCTGCTGAAAGAGCAAACCTGTCTTTACTGAGTCTTGCTTTGTTGAAGTAATGTGATGTTTTCTCAACCAGTCATCTCAGCAGCTTTAGATCCTAACATGAACTAATTATAATGGAGTCAGATAATTGCCTTGCAGGATCATGTGTTGACAGCAGGGGAGAAGCTGTAACGGGCAACATGGAGGTAATTTCTCCCCATTACCATGTTTGATCTACAGCAACAGACAGTGTAACAAGTGTGATGGCAGAACAGATGTTTTTAACACCCACATGGAATATGTAAAAAGGTCAGAGTTGGTTATGATATATTGTCTACATGTACATGACACACACTGTACATATAGTGCAGAACAAAATGTCTCTATATATGTTTAAACTAGGCTACACTGGTTTTCTGGTCTCCAAGCCTGGTCTGTTTGCTGTTTTATCAGGTGGTCAGGCTGGGAGACCAACTGGTCAAACAACTGACGATTGGTAACTGATTGGAAAACTGCTACGAAACCAGTTACGACCAGTTTCGCCAGGCTGGGAGATCAGCCAGACCAGCATAAACCAACTAAGACCAGAAAATCAGCTAAGGCTTAGAAGGAAAACCTCCTGCATATAAAAAGCTGATGACTTACAAGGCCCTAATAGAGGTGCTATGGTTGTGCTTTCACACCTTGTGGTGCTTAATGCCCACGTCAGTGTCGCAATAATGTTTTAACATGCTGTGGGACTGAGTTTTCCTGTCATTTTCTATTTGGAAGTTTGTTCTTACAGGATGGACATTTATGAGCAGAATAAATAAATAATAAATAAATCTACAACCTTGCAAGCGAGAGGAAACGTTCATAACCTCCATCTACCCAGGGCTCAACAACATTTTCTCATTAGGGCAACGAGTTTCTCATTACAGGCCCTGAAGTATTTAACCTGTTATCCACAGATACTAACCAGCTATTCTGAAAGAAGAACACAACTCTTGTCACACCTCATAAAATCTTCAAATGCTGTTTCCTTGTCATTATTCCCTGTGTAACAACCAAGTGCACTTGCACTAGTCTATAACAGCACTTAGAATAATCAAGAGCTTTTACAACAGCAATAGTTTAGTACAGTTAAGTCTCTGTGGGGTTACCTGAAGCTTCTCCAACCAATGTATTTGATGCCAATGCATCTCCTTCTGACAAAACTGCTTCTTTTAATCCATCACAAGATGGAGAACCCTAGATATCATCTAACACTACCACAGAGTGCTGTTTTCACCTAGCTGATGGTGGTAGAAGCAAAGCATGATGGGTAGTGACAATGTGAGCATGACCTAGCGTGTGACCCCTGCATGAGTCTTTGTGCATGGGGTAATGGGACCTCCAGCCGGAAGAGGATTAAGGGGGTAATCCACCCACTGTAGGCTTATCAGCACATAACATGTTTGTGTCACCATTCATCAACTTCCTCTTTGGAAGACTTACAGCATTAATGGCAAATAAATAAATAAAAATACATGCTGTTGAAATAAGATGGGCCCGGGGCAATTGCAACAAACTACATGTAAATTCAATGCAAATTCTAAATGGTGCAAGTTGTAGATTTTGAGGAATGTTTTCCTTTTTTGAGTCCCACCTCTGAAAATGTGCTGATGGTGGTTCTAAGCATTAGAATCCCATTAAAGGTAGGGTAGGCATTTTTGGGGAGGCCAGCAATCGTAACCTATCTTGGAAAGCATAAGATCCTGCTGTCCGTTCACAGGGATCTCCAAATCCACAATACATAGTATGCAAATACATAAGTTAAAGAGCAAGTAGGACATCCTTTCATTGCACTCATAACAAAAGCACTGATTGGATGAACATTTTAGGGTCCTGCACTTTCCACAGAAGATATATTTATGTATAAATATATATTTACTATATAAATATATATTTATACATATATTTATATATATTTACTTAGTGATTCCTATCACTAGTTACTAACTAGTGTAACCAAAATTGTTTTTGGAAAAAAATCACCTACTATGCCTTTAATCCACAACAACGCTGTGACTCAATAACAAACAATGCAATTAAGTTTGCTCATGCATTGAAAAACAGATATACATATATACACATATATGAACAAAACAAAGCTCTGTGCAAGTTTCATCCAAGTCAACAGAATATTATGGATTCACAACGCACTTCTCTCCCCACTGAACATGTCGTACCGGGGAGTTTCCTTATTTAAGTAAAGTGCGTGAATTACCAGCATGAGTAATTTCATTCTTCATCCTTCATTCCACTTTAATGGAAAAATCCAGCACCGGCTGCGTTATCTGTTTTCCAAAGACTGCTTTATATCTGCCTGTTTGCCCATTCAACAGGCCTCTCGCCGTGATGTATTGTTTCCACAGACCCATGTAAAAATGTCTGAGCTCTCCGCGACTAAAATTAAACACAATGTGGAGTTAATTTGATTGAGATGAGAAAATGGCTAGCGGAGCGTAATTGGCCATGTAATGGACAGGACTGGCTCAAAGGAAGTGGCGAGTGATGGCAGCACAAGAGTTGTAAAAAATCCATCATGTGTGTTGAAATGCCTGCCAACTGACAGCTGTGGCCATCAGCCCCAGTAGAAAGCTGACATGTCATTCAGTGCTTTTACCACGTCTACAGAAAATCATCTCCGCAACCAACATAAGAAGCCGCCAGCCTCCGTTATAAACGCAAGCCTTTGCCTGCACAGCACTTGTTTACGTTCTGATGATTTACTGCAGCTTCGGCATTATGCAAAGTGTGTTTTTTTGGAATTATCGCAAGAGGAGATCATAAAGACTAGCTTTAATGCAATAACAACAACGCGCTGTGTAAAATAAACAGGGTGCACTATGATAGATGTTCAAAGCACTTTGATGATGATGATTATGATGATGAAAATTTTATTACTCGCTGGTTGCTCTTTCATGGCTCAGGAGACTTAATAGTGTTCTCAATTATGTTTCATTTAAAACTGAAGCGTGTAATTTTTTTGATGCTAAAATATTTTTTCCTATCCCAGCTTAATTTGCAGGGAAAACCAGCTAAGCCTTTTGCTGGTCAATTTCTCGAGGAAATAGATATCCGAAGTAGAAAGTATTATGATGTTTCAACTCATAATAC